>JAHWFP010031134.1:0-10916 GCA_023313725.1 Lithobius niger
ATTGTTCGATTTACGAATATAATTTTATGTCCTTATCAGCGAATGCAACAAACTATCGCTCTAGCCAAACAAAGTTTATCTAAGCCGTTTTTTGGGAACACGACCGACCTAGCGCCCCCTGTTGATAGTCATGCTATAACATTTGTGGGTGACATTTTCTTTTTTGGCGCCTCTGGGTATCTCGATATGAGTTACTTTAATCTCGAGCTTCCGACCACTTTGGTTAAGTTTCAAAATAAGAGCCAAAATGTTAGCGACGCTGAAAAGATTCCCTGGCATGTAAGGGAAGGAACGAGCTATTTTCAAACCCACTCCCCCAATACACACACCTACATAGTCGGTGGGTCGGAACCCATCCAGGACACGCTCAAATTATGCCGGTGAAAAGTTGGTCTATATATTCTATAGGGTTTCTAACCGAATACTAGGCGTCAATAATGTCACCGTGTAGACATTTGTATTAGTGCTAACTTTTTTCATTTCCCCATGCATTTAACGATACTGAATCTATCGTTTTTAAAAAAGTTTCGGTTCCCCGAGTCTGACAATCATATTCGGGAAGCTTTTCGGGACAGGATGATTTTCATGTCGGGCCTCCCCCAACTTGATTAGAATAAGCTATTGGAAAAAACAGAGAATAAATTGAGCTGCGAAAAAGCGAAGCGTGCATTACGCAATCATGGTCTCTTTGGCTCGGGGAATTGAACTTACATCCCTGACAGGGCAGCCGTATATCTTCTGTGTTTTCGCTGCATTTCGGTTCATTTACAGCCATTGTTTGCAATGTTACCGCAGGTGAGGTGTCAACTCGCCTATTCTCTGCGTCCAGCAAGCAACAGTCTGCGATATATGAGGGAGCATGTATTTCATGCTAAGTATATCAAATTCAGTTAATGCTACTGATTAGTCTGCACTTTTTAGGATCAGCACATTGTCGGCCACGGATTCGATCCCCGATTTAACTGATATACTCGAGTTAGGCTGACGCCAGTAGAGTTGCGCTATTATCCCTAACCACTTAGTTGGATCTAATACCACGCTGTCAATTTCTCCGTGTTTTCCAATAGCTATTTTTCACTACGTTTACCGTCGGAACTATTCGTATGAAATTTAACGCGGTAAGTGGGAAGCAATCGCAATATGGGATGGTTTGGTATGCCATGAGACTGTGAGGGAGAGACAAAAATGCAAAAGAAAAAAGGCCATTACTTATTTTTTTTCACTCCAACCACATTTCGGTTTGGGATGTGGGGAATTCGATCTGAACTGTGGGGGGCTCGATCTCTTTCAGTTTTTTGTCCAAAAGCATAGTGATATCAGTGACGTAGCCTATCAAGCCTGCAAACTGACGATAGTTTAGAACAACGTACTTTTTGCTGTATTTTTCAAGTATGAATTTAGCCTGATAGACTGAGCCAGATTGTGACACTATCACTTTTAGGCCGGCTCCATAGTTCCGGCCGGTCATAATTTGCTGCTGTAAGTTGCGCTCGCTCACGATCTGATTGTAAATGCCGTGATCCTTAACAAATTCCCGCCATTCGGCGACAGTAAACGAGACCCCACGGCGTCCTGGCAAGATCCCTACTCCTGGGGTTGCGAATTCCCGTACATGTGTGACGTACTCAGGGAGTAGACGATTGAATCCAAGAATAATCTCAAACCCAATTTACTCCTTACTGCATAGCTAGGGGACTATGCACTGAGAACACATATTAGGCATAAAACACAAGTTTAGAAGCTTGGTCTTATCCTGAGCTGAGTCCAGGGAGACAACCTTTCGAGTTGTCTGCCCCACACCAAGTGGCTTCCCATGGTTCCTGCCCTCGTATTTATGCGTGGGCCAGAACAATAGAAGTCGCCTGAGGCATTACGTTGCGTAACCGCTAACAGGTTGGAGCCGGCTCTGACTGGTTTTGAACAATAGAGTAGCCTCGTTCCCGGCTGTTGGCGTTCGGCCAAGTTCCGGTGTAGACGGAAGTTGACAGGATGCCAAGCAGCTCATGTACCTGCAAGGTGCACCATGTGCGTTCACACAAGGTGCGCCCTGCTATTCGTAAATAGCGTGTTACACATGTACGTACGCACGTCCCTGAAAATCCGTCACTTGTACGTATATTTCACCCCCTATGAAGTAGGTGTTTTTGGCTTCAATGACTCTATCTACTGAAGCTGATGATGTTGCCATTTTTTTTTTGTTCACTATGTGTATGAAAAGAAATAAAAAAGGACATAGCCTTGCTTTAGGTTTTTTTTTTTTTTGCCCTATTCCGCAAAATGATATAAAGGAACCATTTAGGCTTACCTGTTCCTCTCTGCTTGCACTGCTCTGGTATACTGCTGGGTGGTCTTTCGGATTGTTGGATATCTGTAAACATAAATGTAAAGAAGCCCGTTAGCAACCGGCCAAGTCCTCGCAATCTTATTTTTTTTTTTTTCATTATTAACGTAATGCCTCATTAAACAATGCTTACCTCTACAATTGCTGAGTTGTTGGTTCCAATGGAGAGATCGGCGGGTTAGTGAATTCTTGGCTGGGGTGATGGTTTTATACTTGGCCAAATTGCATTGTTTCAGGTGGAATAGCTGCTCGACAAATCAGCCCTGGTTATTTTCCGTAAAGGTGTTACGGTACTTTATTTCGCTCATTTCTGCGATTGGTTAGTCTCGTAGTACCGTCGCTCATTGCACGGCTCGAATCATGTGATGACTTTCAACCAATTGCGAGGCGTGTACTACGTCACGATGTGGGCCGCCCGTTTCGCTCGAGGCAGTGTTTTTTTTTTCGTGGTTAGCCCCTTTTTTTGTCTTTTCGGGTTAAAGGGCTTATACGAAAGGTTTAACGTATAATAAGTCGGTTGTCTAGAGATCTAGGTCGCGAGACGTTAACTACGCGTCATTTTTTGACAGTACTGACAGCTTACATATAGCCCGTCACTTTTTGTTTTGACGAATTGATAGGAGGGGAACGATTATTTTCTTTTTAGTTGAGGGGGTCCCACGCTCTCGACAACCGTTAATAGCCGATAAATGTTGTAACTACATTCCTACGCCCATAACAGTATTAACCTCACGACCTCTGGCCTATATACCGTTACGTTAATGGACAGAAACGCGTGACGGATTGGGTCTTTTTACAATAGTCATTCGTTCTTGTCATTTCGTCTAGGCCATTCAGAGGTCTGAAGGGCGTAGGGGGAGACCACCGTGTTGGGGGGCGGGATTGTTCGTATTATAGCCCCGAGCAATTTTAGACTTACCGCTTTTTGACGAGATCCTTACTTCATTATGTTCTGGGATAGCTACTGTCAACACAGCTCACTAACTATCAACTCTTGGATATTTTTTTTATCCTTCAGCGCGTCTCCTGAGTTGTGTGTTTTGTATACTAGGATAGTCTTGCTGCTCATTTTATTTTTAAATTGTCTCCTGTGGAGTTTACCTTGACTTTTATTTTAAAATTGGTTTTTCATTAGCCAAATACCTCCGACATCCTTCTCGTGCAGGAGATCGGTCTGTGGGCCTGCTATCCCGTGCCCCACTTACTCCCGTGAAAGTGCCGACCCACCGCCTCCGCAAAGTACTAGGCCGGCCGCCCGTGAACGCGACGAGGTGATTTAGTTTTCTTTCTTTTTTCTCTATTGTAGTTAGTCGCCGATATGCAAGGGGGATCGCCGTCTCGCGCGACTTGCCCTGTTTAAATGCTTCAAACGGGAAAGGGCAATACATCGTGCCCTACGGCAAAATCTAGTTGATACTGGGGGCGCTTCCAGCTGAACCTTTTCTACTTTTTTTTTTTAGGGTGGGGATTCAACAGCCCAAAGAACACGTTCCTAGTTTTTACGTAGTTTCTACTCTGGGCTGAAGGCAACTGGGGGAAAACAATTATCGCGGGCGGGGCGGCGCACGGATGCGGCAGAGATATGGGGCGGGTATCTAGCGTTCAATGGGGAAAATGTTGATCCTAGGTGCACGTGGACCGAGCGATAGACTCAACTCTGGGCTGAAGTGTACTAGTCACCTGGAGGAAACAGTTATCCCGGGTGGGCAACGCACAGATGCGGCAGGGGTATGGAGCGGGTATCTAACGTTCAATGGGGGAAAATGTTGATCCTAGGTGCACGTGGACCAACCAATAGACCCAACTTTGTGCTGAAGTGTACTAGTCACCTGGAGGAAACAGTTATCCCGGCCGGGCGACGCATAGATGCGGCAGGGATATGAGGCGGGTGTCTAACGTTCAAGGGAGGGAAAATGTTGATCCTAGGTGCACATGGACCGACCAATAGACCCTAGATGCACGCGCCTACCCCCCCACGGATTTAAATGTGATACCCAAAAAGCATGGGGCTCTGTTAGGCTGTAACAGAATACTAGACACCCGGGTGATAAGAACTACTGGTGGACCTACTGTACCCAGGCCTGGTCAATCAAGAGGCCCGCACAGCCTAAAAAATGTTTTTTTTTTTCTCAATTGTGAGTTTTGATGAGTATGAGTAATGTCCTCGATTTGTGCGTGTTGTGAATTTTCTTATACTCAAAACAACTCCAATCCAAAGGCAACGACAAAACGATAACGGAGCAGGAGCACTGCAATGCAAGCCTGTCAGTCCGTTAGGGAGGGAAGCCTTCAAACATAACTGAATTAATGAATGAACCAAGCTGTTAAGCACAATGGCCGACGAATATTATAACATAGTGTAACTTTTTTACGATTTCAGTTGGGGGAGGGGGGCCCGCTGTTGTAGTTAGTCTCATGCCCCTAACTTTGATGTGGGGACCCTGGCACCTTGTTGGCTTTTATTTTATTTTTCATGCAGGCGGCAAAACGCATTAACAGCTTGTAATGCTTTTATAGTTTCTTGGCTGAAACGTTCTGTGAACTGTTGGCAAAAGGCATTAACTGCCTGCCAATAACGCATTTTGCGCCATGTGATAAAAATTCTGTCACTCTATTTGAAAAACATAATGGGCAATAAGGCCTTCTGCTGAAGCAAATTGTTGAACAACTAGCCATTTAACGGCCGGTTGCGACCAAATTAGAATTGCAGCATCTAGGCCTATCGAGTTCTCTCTCTCAGGAAGCAAAAGAATGCACAAAGCGAACATTTTAAACGCAACAAACAAGCCACGTGACTCCTTAATTATGGAGTAAAAAGTTGGTGCGCTCTCGTGTATCTGGAAACAAGCTCTAAAGATTAACGATACTGATATCACTAGACGGCGCCACGGAAATATATTTAAAAAAAAATCCCCTGGTGCCATCTAGTGGCACTAATATCGTTAATCTTTACATCTTCACTGCAAAAATGGTGTTGTGAGTTACAACACCTACATAATCCTAAAACTCGTTATAAAGACGCTCTGTGTCTTATAACGAGCTTTTAGGTGTTGTAAAGCACAACGTCTACAAACGCAACGTCTAATATCCGTCTTCCAAGGACGAATATTTGTAGATGTTGCGTGTTTAACGCCAACAGAATAGGTGTTGTAAACCACAACGTCTATAGGTGTTGTAAACCACAACGTCTATACATGTTGTAAACCACAGCATCTGTAGGTGTTGTAAATCAAAACGTCTATAGGTGTTGTAAACCACAATGTCTATAGGTGTTGTAAACCACAACGTTTATAGATGTTGTAAACCACAGCATTTGTAGGTTTTGCAAACCAAAACGTCTACAGGTGTTTTAACCCACAATGCCTATAACACCTAGCAAGGCACTGAATGACGTCACAAATATAATTATGAGTAAACGTTCTGCCTAATAAAATACGTCAAGGATGACTTTTCAAGTTTTAGATATTTTGTTATTGTCCATTTTTGAAAAGATTTTCATTCTTTGGCTGAAAATACTGTCGACAAATTGTGTTTTTATATCGTTTGGTAAAGTAAAATTGTGCTTGCATTTTATTGTTCATTTTAAGTTTTTGGTAATAATTTAATTATGCCAAACAAAAATTGCAGTCCTTTAGTTTTAGAGCCAAAACTGCAGCCTTTAGGCTGTGACTGGATTTGCTAAATTCTTTTTTATATTGATTTAAAAACCGTAATTCAACCATTTCTGCGAAAACCGGAAATTGAAATGGTAAACGCGTGGGTAAGCTGAACCTCTAACTGAAGCCTCGATTGTAGCAGTCTTTTTGGTGAAGTTTGGTACTGATGTGCAGTTAAACCATCAATATCAGTAAATGTTTGCTTTCACCCTAATTCATTTAAAACTGTTCTGACGTTAGGGACGAATTAATAAAAAGTACCCAAGCAATCCGAAAACCATAACAAATGTACAGTTGCGTCTGAAAGTGGTGGTGTAACAAGATTTTGTATGTATCGAAATCCCCGTTTATTCGGTGTGTTTGCACGATGCTAGTCATCTTCTTGACTCATGACCCTCATTTGCCCCGTGGGATTGTAGAGTGACCAATCGGCTGAAACCATTCCCACCGACTTTTCAAAATAGCAAAAGAAAGATAAAGGCGTACGTTGTGTTGTAAAACGCAACGTTTATTGTAGGTGTTGTAAAACGCAACGTCTACTGTAGGTGTTGTAAACCACAACGTCTACTGTAGGTGTTGTAAACCACAACGTCTACTGTAGGTGTTGTAAACCACAACGTCTACTGTAGGTGTTGTAAATCATAACATGTTGTGACCACAACGTGTTGTAAAAAAGGAGACAAATAGGTGTTGTGATTCACAACGTCTATTTTTACAGTGTTGTTTCAGGTGCAAGGGGGCGTACCAAATTTTCATTCAATAATTAAGGAGTCACGTGGCTTGTTTGTTGCGTTGAAATGTTTTGCTTTGTGCATTCCTTTGCTTCTTGCGAGAGAGAACTCGATAGGCCTAGATGGTGCAATGCTGATTTGGTGGCAACTAACCTTTAATGCGTTTGCCACCACGAAACTGGTGTTCTAGTGGTTGGAGACGTAAATAAAATACACGAGCTGAGAGGCAGGATTTTGTTTGTTAATAATAATAATAATAATAATACAAATCTCATTTTCGCATTTTTGTAGGTTAATGAGTTCTTCCAAAGTATAGGGTAGAGTTACACCATCGTCACTCGCTCCCATAGTTCCTAAAATTTCAGTTCGTAGTTCTTTTCCGTTTTTCCGTTGCTGATGAATCTTTGTTCCCTACAACTATTTTTTTATTTATTCCAAAAGTGTGTGATGATATTTAAGAAGTCAGCAATAACGGCATGACCTCGCTAACGGTATGGCCTTGATAACATTTTTCTAGGTCGTCTGCTCCTTGTTCAAACATTGCCCCCCCCCCCCCACCTTACCTGATCATATCGCCAAGTTTCACGACGCTTCGTTAAGTAGCTATTACTCAAACCACCAAACTGCATGACGAAGACGAACTGATTGTGCTATGCACAAATGGAAATTTTGTGAATAAAACACCACATTTTGCAGAGAAAAGTCAAAGATTATAAAGGGGAGCTGACACAAGAGTGGCACCAATAGGACCGCACACGATAAACACGGAGAGAATAAAACCAGAGTGCACTGGCCGTAATTCCAACATTAGCACTGCCGGCATTAGAGTTCGTTTGCGCACGAGAATTTCAGAAAATTGGACAGGAGGAGGAGGCGGCGGAGCGGCTAACAATGTCAAAATGTTACAATGCTGCAACATGTAACAATAGGGTAACAATAGGCGAGGCGCACAATATCTCACTCGAACAAGATGCAACGATGGTTGGGTGCCGGGAAACTAACATTGTCGTTGTTTGAGCTAGCTAGCTCGTTGTGGAGAACCAAAATTAAATGGTCTTGATTTTTCCTTAAATCTTCAAGTTTTAAACCGTAAGGTGTGAAGTCTTTAATTTTGAGGCCTCAAAATTGGGCGGCCGACATGACTGAGTGACTTATTTACTTTTTCAATGCAGGCTTCGGGAAGCAAGTTGAATTGTTTCCGCGATTGTTGCCACGATACTGAAACAATCCAGAATCAACTACTCATCGAGATGACGCACGCTAAAGCCAGAAAAACGCTAATGTGTTGCCATCAAATAATAATCATGGGACAAACCTTCGGCGGAACCTAAACACAAGTATCCATTTCTAATGTTCCGTTTTTTCGAAAACAAAAATCGGTGGACAGTGGACACATATAAAATGGAAGCGTTTTTAGCCAACAAATTAACTGAGCAAAAAACTGCTTCGCCGTTAAGAAAAAAAAACATTAGAGCTCGTCCCCATACTCACAGCCCTGAAGGTACACGAATAAAAACCGGATTAGAGTTCACTCAAACGCAACGAACTATAATTTGTATTCCAATTCGCAAAACGTAAACCCACAAACACACACAAAATAGACGCCATAAACAGCAAAACGCTACAAAATTGAAAGATAAAAATGCATACACAAAATGAACACAAATTATAGTTCGTTGCGTTCGAGTGAACTCTAATCCGTTTTTATTCGTGTACCTTCAGGGCTGTGAGTATGGGGATACGAGCTCTAATGTTTTTTTCTAAACGACGAAGCCGTATTTTGCTCAGTTATAAGACATAATTTAATAAATTAGTATTTTTGACATTTTCAAATCTAAACAAATTGATACACAAAATTTGGTTCGCACTTAGTTTATTTATTTATCATAATAATAATAATATGTTCATTGCCAAAAAATAAAGCCGCGAGCAGACACGGAATGGACATAAGTGCTCACTAATACTTGCCCATCTAGTTAAAACTGCAATGCGTAAAAGATGAGACATGATCGTTTGTAGCTTTGCCTTAAAGGCTGTCACGTTGTGAGCCATCACCACATTCTCAGGAAGGGAGTTCCAAATCTTCACCGCCCGAAGCGAGAATAACTCTACATGACAAGTCCTACAGAAACTCGGCTCAACCAGTTTCAACGGATGCCACCCGCTAATACTGTCTGAACGCAGTGTGAAAAAGTACCCATAGGTAAGTCTGCCATACGTTGAAGTAACTGTTACAAGTAAGTCAAAGTGAGATCTGTTTCGGTCTATGTAACGTCAAAGTATCTGCCCCCCATTGTTGTTACAAGGATCGCATCCGATCCTTGTAACAACAATGTGAGAGACTGGTTACTTCTTTGTAAAAGAATACTGCACAGACTCGACCAGGTTTATATCCTTCATCAGGTTTGGTGACCAAGCCCGTGGCGTGTACTCCAATATCTGTTTCACATAAATGCAGAACGCCTATTTTGTTTATTTATTTATGTTTATTTACCCTTTAGTTATGCTTTCATCTATATGTTGCTTTGTGAATTATCTATTGAGATGACTTGACAAGGATTCGGTTCCACGAACTGAGAACACAGAGACTTGCAGCGCGCCCCACAGACACCGAGTATATAATTATATTCTGTATCCGTGCTGCGTGCGACACTTCTGCGATACTGAGAATGACTATCCAGGTGCAGTTACGGAGTTAGAGGGGATCGAAGAGCGCCAAACATGCTGCACCACCCCATCTCCAAAAACTTAATTGAAAAAAAAAGTTGGATTGGAGAAAAAAAGGCGAAGGCTAGCCTAAATACAAATGGTCGTGACAATTTCATTTGTGAGTTGCAGCAGTAGTTTATGATAGAGGTACCCTCTAACTGGCAAGAAAAAAACACTCACGAGAACATGAATTTACAACAAATACTTAATTTTCGGCCCGGTAATTCGGGATTGTTCACAATAAAAACTTTGGCGTTACTTTTATACTGAACAAAAATATTAAAAAATATTAAAAAATAAAAATATTAAAATTGTAGGGTTGTGAAGATCCAAAGAGGAAGAAGACAGCATGAAAATGGCAATGATGGTTTATTTCGTGAGGCTTGGGTTTAGCAAGAATTGCTTACCCACGTTTCGCCTCCAAAAAACGACAAGAGACCAAGCAAACAACAAAAGACCACGAACCAGTTCGTGACTCGATAACAATGGTCATACATTGCAATGTTAGTTACCCAACAATAATATCACTAACAAAAATATTAAAATATTAAAATATTTAAAAAATTTAAAAATATTTTTTAAATATTTAAAAATTTTCAAAAATATTAAAAAATATTAAAAAAATACTAAAAATATTGCCTTAAAAGGACATACCGTCATAGTATATACTAGCATCCTGCACGAAATAGTTTTTACAATGTTTACAATTGGTTAGAGCAGAGATCGTGTAAAAAAAAAAAGGCGGTGGAGCTATAAGAGGGAATCTGGAGGGGTGGGGATTTTATTTTAAAATTTGAAAACAGAAGTAAAAAAATTCTTTTACTGTTTATTTAAGTTTATTTAATTTCACCACACAGCATTGTTGCTGTCAATTCAAGCAGAAGCATACAACCACAGACATCTTTTATATATATATAGGTAAATAAATAAATATGATATACCGTTACGATATAAAACGATTCGCAAGTCGAAACGAAACCGATCATACACGCGTGCACCACCATACCTGGGGAAAATAAAAGCGCCGCTCGTGCTGAAAAAAAAGCACAGGAGCGCAGGAAAATGAATACGTTTGCAACATGTAGGAAAATTGGAAATATTCCTTAATATTATTTGCAGCGATGTTTGTCTATTTATTGCAACATGTACACGCAGTAGTGTTGCAAAACTGAGCTATATAAAGGAGAGCCAACGGGAGGAATGTACCTTTAATCGGTCGTTGTGGTTCCTAAAATTTTATACAATTGCGGAACCCTTATTGCGCATGCGCATAACTTGTCATTTATCGCCATCGTTGTTTCTACATTTTACTATTCATCTAAATCTTGTCATCGACGATAACTATGGCTGCACTGCTGTCAAAACTTCTACGTAAGGCTCAATGATTGTGAACTCTAATGATCATTTAAATTTAAATGGTTTCAAATGAAGGTATCCATAATTTTTGTAAAAATTCGTAAAAATTAGCCCCCCCCCCCC
>JAHWFP010031137.1:9401-20270 GCA_023313725.1 Lithobius niger
CCCCCCCCCCCCCCCCGACGCTATTGGTTGTGTACTGCCAGATATGTGCTCGATGTATGAAATATTTCGGCGCCGTGCATTCTGGGGAACGAACAGTCCAAGCACGGGTTGTCTGGGGACGGAAACTCATACCTTCGAGAGGCAACACGGACCCAAGGGGAATGCTCCCGAAAGATGAGATGCGTGGATACTGAGTTTGACGTTCTCATCTATTCCCAACAACACCTTCCTTTCCACTCTCTGATTAGCAGTACCGTGGGCAGGAGGGGGTGGGGGCGTGGATTGACAGGAATGATATGGCATCCGAAACCCTAGCTAGTCAGAATTGGCGCAAACTCCCTGCTAAAATACAGGAAGAATGAAACTCGAGGTGTGCGCAGCCAAAACTGTGAGGAGCCGTGCTTCCTGCGGGAAATACCATTCTGAATCTTCCCCAGTCGGAGCTGCCGGAAACTCACTGTCGTATGCAGGTATGTGCAATCAGAACAAGGGGTCTATTGACTTTTCAAAAAATAGTGAAAATAAAGGCTCCTTCCGGCAGTTCGGGACGTAAAGTCCGGACACCAGCCTCTCAAGTCGGTGTTATTGGCAAATAAAGTTGCGTGTGCAAACGAAAATAGTATTTTGTGAGTTAGAGCACGGCCACTAGTATAATCGACTTGAAATTTGGTAGGTAAAAGTCATTGTTGCTGGTTATAAGCAAGCCACGATGTCTGTTTTTATTTTTGACTGGAGAATTATTTCCTAATTTATTATTATTATTATGCTAACGATTTGTTATAATTTTCAAGCCATCAGGGTGTGACCTACGGTAAAAACTGAACAAACGCTTATGGTCGTATTTTGTTGGGGCGTGCTGGCAGCTGAACTACGGAGGCTCATAGCTACAATTTCCAGGTGTGGTTACACGATAAACCACAAGCACTACTTAGGTGTGTTACTTGACCAAGTAATGCTCAAGTTTGGTAGCAGTGGTACGGCCATTGCTCAAGTCATTACTTACAGTTCAAGTACTACTTGCCCAAGTAATTGCTTGAGCACTGTTTAGGTGGGAAGCTGTGGTACGGGCGTTAAGATTTTCTGTTGGTTATGAAATTCTTACGACCGTACCACAGCTTCCCACATAAGTAGTGCTCAATCAATTACTTGGGCAAGTAGTATTTGAACTGTCAGTAATGACTTGAGTAATGGTCGTACCACTGCTATCAAACTTGAGCATTACTTGGTCAAGTAACGCTCATAAGTAGTGCTTGTGGTTTATCGTGTAACCACACCTGGAAACGGTGGCTGTAAGCCTCCGTAGTTCAGCTGCCAGCACGCCCCAACAAAATGCAACCACACGCGTTTGTTAATTTTTTCCCGGAGCTCAGACTCAGAAGGATCACC
Source organism: Lithobius niger (assembly GCA_023313725.1). NCBI lineage: Eukaryota > Metazoa > Arthropoda > Chilopoda > Lithobiomorpha > Lithobiidae > Lithobius > Lithobius niger. Next base: position 10,788 of record JAHWFP010031137.1, read on the forward strand.
CCCGCTACACCTAAAAAAATGAAAAATTATCAATTCATCATAGATTCAGAAAATCATAACATTCGTTAGCATAATAATAAACTATACCGATATCCCCACGCTGGTCTAGCTGGTTACCGCATGCGTGAGTGAAAGACTTTACTAGGCATCATGAAATGAAAACGGTCCGACCACCCCGCCGTACCCCCGACCGCGCCCGGCCCCCCCGGGGCCCCCCCCCCCCGTGTGGTGTGAATTGTCCCCATCCCTCTCCTCCTCCCTTGGAATCCCTGGTGTTTTGTTTTGTTAGGGAAGCAAATAGCGTTTTCAATGGAGGGCGCCACTCTTATTGTCAATGTAGCTGAATTTCCCGTTTTTCCGTTTTGATACCAAGCGTGATATTAACCCGAAGGTGATTGTTACTCAACCAACTTTCAGCTCGGCTGTAATAGTTAGCATTATTGAAGCAATATTTCGTTCGTTACTGATTGTCATAAGGCACATCCGTTCGCATTGTCAGCAACTTGCCCCCTTCCATTGCTACCCCCTTTATTTAATTTGAACCGTTTTTTTATTGGCTGTTTCCTCATTGCTTAGTTTATTTCAGCATTTTCATTGCCTGTCATGAACTCTGATGTGGTCTGACCTCGATATGGTCTGATCTCAAAAGATGCATCCTCACTAGTGAAATATATTAGGAAATAATTCTCTAATAAAGAATAAAAACAGAAACCACGAGATTGTTGTTTACCAACCGCAATGAGGTTTGCCCACCGAGTTTCAAGTCGCTTATACTAGTGGTCATGCTCTAAAGCTCAAAGTACTATGTTTGTTTGCCCACGCAACGTTGTTTGCCAGTAACTCCGACTTACGAGGCTGGTGTCCGGACTTTTCGTCCAGAACTGCCGGCAGGAGCTTTTTATTTTCACTAATTTCTTTTTTGAGAAAATCAACAGACTACAGTTCAGATTTCGCATACCTGCACACGACTGTGAGTTCTGACTGGTGGGGGTTTCGGATGCTCATTCTGCTCAAGAACCACCCCCACGGTACTGATAATAAGAAAAGAATTCTCTTTGAATGGAAAGGAAAAGAAGGTGTTGTAGGGAATAGTTGAGAACTTCAAACTCAGTATCTACTCATCTCATCCCCGAGAGCATTCTATAGCCTAACCCGGTTTCGTGTTCCATTCTGAATCTTCCTTAGTCAGAACTGCCGGAACATAACTGTCGTATATATGTAAGCGTAATCAGAACTGTAGTCTGTTGACGTTTTCAAAAAAGAAATCAGTGAAAATAAACGGCTCCTCCGGCAGTTCGGGACGAAAAGTCAAGGCACAAGACTTTCAAGTGTTACTGGCAAATAACGTTGTGATGGGCAAAAGAAAATATTATTTTGAGCGTTAGAGCACGACCACTAGTAAAATCGACTTGAAACTTCGTGGGTAGATGCATCTCGTTTGCCTGGGACGTTCTTTGTATCCCCCAACCCGAGTGACCAGGTCAGCACTATAGAAAATAACGTTGATTGGATCTCTGCCCTGATGTAGCCTCTGCCACACTACATTGCAGGTTGGCTCCAGGTTTTTTTTATTATTATTATTATATACATTTTTAAAAATTGTAAATAGTTCTAGTTTTACTTCCCACTTCAGTTTTTAACTTTCACTACACCAGTTTCATGCATTTCATTGTTTTATTATTTTTATTATCGTTATGAAGATTGACAATTGGTCTTAGCCAAGCTATAAATTACGAAGCATTATTTTATTATTTTTTAAAGAAACATTGGCAACGTTACCCGGCTTTTCCCCTCACTTGTCCCTCACGTTTGGCGATGTCATCGGGGACCATTGTGTCCCTGGTAGGTCTAACCTTGGTGGTAAGGCATTCGTGACCCCAACCCAATACCGTCAACCCTTCCTCTGCAGCCGAGCCACCGTCTTGTTTTAAACTTTTAAATTTTAATTTTTTTTTTTAGTTTTAACATCGGACGGCAGTCAGTGACCACCCGGTCCTTGTCGCTCCGGTTGCATTTGCAACAAACCTATATTACTATTATATTATTATGACTTGGCTTCTCCTTGTACAGTCGACAACACAGAAAAAATGAAAAGTGCTTCGATCACTGCAAAAATCAGCATACATGCTGTGGTAAATGGCACAAGTATAGCAACGAAGTTTCAGCTATATATCTTTTCTACACGCAAGTCTTTCTACTTAAGTCTACTCATGACAGGACTAGACCATTTACTCAGATCCAAGCATTACTTAGCTTTCAGGTAGGGGTTTTGAGACAGCAGTAGTAGGAGACGATAACTTAAGTCATTGCCTAAGCAAAGGAAATGAATTCATTGCTCAAGTAACAGATAGTGATACCAAACTACTACTTAAGAAGCAACTCCGACGTAAGTCTTTGCTTAAGTACTCCTAAAACACTGCTGTGGTACGGGCGTGAGTCAGTTTCACGCCCGTACCACAGTTTCCCACATAAGTACTGCTTAAGCAATTACTTGGGCAAGTAGTACTTGAACTGTAAGTAATGACTGAAGCAATGGTCGTACCACTGCTATCAAACTTGAGCATTACTTGGTCAAGTAACACTACTAAGTAGTGCTTGTGGTTTATCGTGTAAGCACACCTGGAAACGGTGGCTGTGAGCCTCCGTAGTTCAGCTGCCACACGCCCCAACAAAACGCAACCACACGCGTTTGTTAATTTTTCCCCGGAGCTCAGACCCAGAAGGATCACCCCCGCTACACCTAAATAAAATGAAAAATTATCAATTCATCATAGAATCAGAAAATCATAACATTCGTTAGCATAATAATAATAATAAACTATACCGATATCCCAACGCTGGTCTAGCTGGTTACCGCATGCGTGAGTGAAATACTTTACTAGGCATCATGAAATGAAAACGGTCCGACCACCCCGCCGTACCCCCCACCTCGACGGCGCCCCCAGTGTGATCTGAATTCTCCCCGTCCCTCTCCCCCTCCCTGGAATCCCTAGTGTTTCGTTTTGTCTGGTAGGTAAATAGCGTTTTCAATGGAGAGCGCCAACTCGTATTTCCGGTTTTTCCGTTTTGATACCAAGCGTGATATTAATCTGAAGGTGATTGTTACTCAACCAACTTTCAGCTTGGCTGACAGACATAGGGCCTTAGGGCTTCGTCGGGCAGATGACCGGGTGCGGTTAACGCTCGCTAAAAATCCTTTGACCCTTTTTCAGCTTGGCTGTAATAATTAGCATTATTGAAACAATATTTCGTTCGTTACTGATTGTCACAAGGCACATCCATTCACATTCAGCCGCTTGCCCCCTTCCATTGCTACCCCCTTTATTTAATTTGAGCCGTTTTTATTGGCTGTTTCCTCATTGTTTAGTTTATTTCAGCATTTTCATTGGTTATCATGAACTCTGATGTGGTCTGATCTCTGATATGGTCTGATCTCAAAAGATGCATCCTCACAAGCGAAAAATATTAGGAAATAATTCTCCAATCAAAAATAAAAACAGACACCATGAGATTGTTGTTTACCAGCAACAATGACGTTTGCCCACCAACTTTCAAGTCGCTTATACTAGTGGTCATGCTCTAACGCTCAAAGTACTATTTTTGTTTGCCAACGCAACGTTGCCAGTAACACCGACTTACGAGGCTGGTATCCGGACTTTTCGTCCAGAACTGCCGGCAGGAGCTTTTTATTTTCACTAATTTCTTTTTTGAAAAAGTCAACAGACTACATTTCAGATTTCGCATACCTCCCTGTCATTCTGCTCAAGAACCACCTCCACGGTACTGATAATAAGAGAAGAATTCTCTTTGGGTGGAAACTCAGTATCAAACTCAGTATCTATACGCATCTCATCTCCGAGAGCATTCTATAGCGTAACCCGGTTTCGTGTTCCATTCTGAATCCTCCTCAGTAAGAACTGCCGGAAAATAACTGTCGTATGTAGGTATGCGCAATCAGAACTGTAGTCTGTTGACGTTTTCAAAAAAAAATCAGTGAAAATAAATGGTTCCTCCGGCAGTTCGGGACAAAAAATCCAGACAGCAGACACTCAAGTGTTCCTGCCAAATAACGTTGTGAAGGGCAAACGAAAATATTATTTTGAGCGTTAGAGCACAACCACTACTGTAATCGATTTGAAACTTGGTGGGTAGATGCATCTCGTTTTCCTGGGACGTTCTATAGCGTATCCCCCAACCAGAGTTACCCCTTAGGTCAGCGCTATAGGAAATAACGCTGCTTGGATCTCTGCCCTGAAGTTGGCTTCTCCTTGTACAGTCGACAACACAGAAAAAAATGAAAAGTGCTTCGATCGCTGCAAAAATCAGCATACATGCTGGGGTAAGTGGCACAAGTACAGCAACGAAGTTTCAGCCTTATATCTTTTCTATACGCAAAGTTTACTGCCTCCAACGGCAAAAACGGTTACTTAAGTCTACTCATGACAAGACTTGACAATTTACTCAGATCCAGGCATTACTTAGCTTTCAGGTAAGACTTTTGAGACAGCAGTGGTAGGAGACGATAACTTAAGTCATTGCCTAAGCAAAGGAAATGAATTTATTGCTCAAGTAACAGATAGTGATACCAAACTACTACTTAAGAAGCAACTCCGACTTAAGTCTTTGCTTAAGTACTCTTAAAACACAGCTGTGGTACGGGCGTTAGTCTAGCGGCCAAGGGCAACAATCGTGCATCTTCCGGAAAAAGGCAAGAAATGTTGAGAACTTATTTTGTAGATCAAGAACAACATTTTTGGATATGGTGCCCACTGACGCACTTCCGGTTTAGCGTCATGACGTCATCAAAGATGGCCGCCACATGATTTAACCCTACAAATATGTATCTCTGTACCCAATTAACCGATTTTAATTTTTTATAGCTCGTTGGAAAGATAAAATTATAACTAACCAAAAATGTCCTATGACACAATAACACAACTCAGGATAATAAACACAAAATATAACTATTTGAACCTTAAGCTGTAGATTTTCTTTTCCTTGAACATTATCGGTATTTTATTTAAACATCACGTTGATATCGAAACGATATGATGACTAACTGGGAAACTGCGCAGACTCTATTAAAATAACACAATGATGGAATGAACAAGAATTTTAAAACTCAAATGTTTGTCGATCCGAATGTCATGTCAGGTTGTCGCTGCTAGTCAAAACCTATACCAGAACTGACGACTAGTCCGAAATGGACATGCTTAGCATACTTAGGAATACCTGAAAGGTGGAGAGCCATCATTCCTAACCGAAATTGTTTAACTTAGATAGGGACTGTCCTACGCCCATTTAAAGATGAAAAGGTACTGGTGTAGTGGCGAAAGCGTCCGGTGATTTTCGAATTCGAAATGCTCTTGCGAACCCTGTAATAGCCCGAAATAGACATGGTTAGGATTTTCTGGAAGGTGGGGATACATTCTTTTCATTAATCCTAACCAAAGTTGCTTAGCTTAAATACAAATATGAGCATTACAATGGCACTTTGAAATTGGAACTAGCCACTACAGCAATTACAGCTGCACCTTTAAACGGGCGTAGGACGGTCCCTAACTAAGCTAAACAATTTCGGTTAACATTGGTGGAAAAAATAGTTCCCATCTTTTAGAATATCCTAAGGATGTCCATTTCGGGCTATTAGAGGGTTGTAAGAGCACTTTGAATTCGAAAATCAACATACACTTTCGCCGCTATGCCACTCCCTTTTCACCTTTAAAAGGAAATAGGACGGTCCCTATATAAGTTAAACAATTTCGGTTAAGATTGGTGGAAAGAATAGATCCCCACCTTTCAGAAAATCCTAAGCATGACCATTACGGATATTAGAGAGCTCGCAAGAGCATTTTGAACACGAAAATCACTATAACAACCAACTGAAAAAAGGAGAATTCGTGCAAATTAAGGGTGATATAATTTAAATACGATTTTGGGGATCAAGGGTTGATTTCGTGTAAAAATCTATATCACCTTTCTTGTCAAGAATTGTGTGCTGAAGGTTTTTGCTTCACATTATGCTTTTGATTAGTTGAGGTTAGGTTCTGGTGTTACAGCACACAAAAAATGTTTTTTTTTTTTGGGGGGGGGGGGGGTTAAATCACTTCCTCCTCCCTCGGGGGCGGATTAACCTGTTACCATAACTATTTTTTCCAGATACCCTTCATGTGCAGCCATACCAAATTTGATGCTTTCACAGACAGTGAACAATTCAACCCCCTAGCCAGTATACTATATCATATCAAAAACCAAAACTGGTAAAAGGGGCCGCCAAGTTCCGAAGGTTAAATTCGAAGGTTAAATGAAAACTAGCTACTTTCGGTAGCAATGTTCAAGTTTTCATTTAACGTCCAAAGTATTATTCGGTGCGGTTAAGTTGGCGAATGTTTTGGTGTGTTGATATCACTCCTTTGAAGGGCCGAACCATTCGGAACTTGGCGGCCCCTTTTACCAATTTTGGTTTTTGATATGATATCACTCCTTTTTTTTTTAATTGTGTATTGTTCAACTCCACTACCGTGCAGATGAGTAATAAAGTGCCACGTCAACAAGAAATTGGTTTTCAACAATTTGCTGCTACCTTTTGCCTATAGGCCGAACCATTCTCAACTTAGTCACCTCTTTATTGGCTTTTGGTTTGGTTTTAATTTTGTTGTAATTTGTTGTATTTAGTTAGTTTTGGTGTGTTGATATAACTCCTTTGAATGGCCGAACTACTCTCAACTTGGTGGCCTCTTCACCAGTTTTTGGCTTTGTTTATTTTGCTTTGTTTTTACACTTGGTGAATTGGACGTGAATACAATTTCTTTGCAACGTTGTTTAGATTTATCGCGATACACTAGTGTGTGTCTGAGCACGCACGTCAGTATACACGTTCTCATTGTCGGAACTTTGGCCGTCCAATGAGAGACGATGCCGACAATACTAACAATGGTTATAACAATATTTTCGTACTTACGCGCCCTCCCACGCCATCCCTGTTACGCCCCCCAGGCTCCGAAACATAAAGGTACGCAGTTCGTATTGTAGTGCACCCATTCGTCCAATTTCATCAGCTGGAAGCTTTCCCGTTATCTGGGAATCGATGAATAAACACCCAATGGGATTTAACGTGGGGATGAGCTGACTAGCTAGCTAGTTAGTAACACATTTTCAACGTTATTGAGGGGCAGATTTTGCATTGAAAGCAGCATAGCTGGCATTCAAACACGAGTTAATTTTTGTCAGGTGGGTCATTGCTCTTGATTTCAACACAATTTAAGCTTTTGTACCGCATTATTATTTTTCCCCAAGTACCTGAAATGTGCCCAACTATGCTTCAAGATATAAGACACTGACGCAATGGCGTCGCGCTACAATGGTTTACAATCTCGACAATTGAATTAATGTGATGTTTGTTGTGATGTTTGTTGCCTAACTTGGCGCGACACACTAGCGTGTGTCTAGATTGAATGATGTGCAGTTATAATTCATCTTGTAATAATTCGGCAACAGTACCATCTTTTTAACATTGTTAGGAATTGTTGGCAAGGGTTAAAGGGTTTTAAAGGGTTTAACGAGCGTTGTTTGCAGGGGAACAAAATTTGTAACAATCCATACGATAGGACTTAATGTTTTTCTATTAGTTAGTTTGGCTGTTATTTTAATTTAAATGTGACAATACCTATTGAAAATCACTTAAAATTTACATTTTATGAGCTGTACCCCCTACCTGTTGAAGCTTTATTAATGTGTCATAGGATCTTATTTGTGGCTTACAAAATTATCTTTTCAACAAGCCATAGAAAATCGTAATTGGTCTGCTAGTTACCGAGCTACAGCTGTTTACAACAAACTCTACAGTGAATCTGTGGCGGCCATCTTTGATGATGTAATGAGAGCAAACCGGAAGTCATATATGTGGGCACCATATCCAAAAATGTTCCATTTACCACAATAAAGATATTCTGAAACTGCCATGCTTTTTTTCCATAAGTGCACGATTCGCCTAAAATTTGGCTCTTTGCCGCTTAGCTATATAGCCTAACCCGGTATCATGTTCCATTCAGAATCCTCCTCAGTCAGAACTGCTGAAAAATAACTGTCGTATGTAGATGCATAATCAGAACTGTAGTCTGTTGACGTTTTCAAAAAAGAAATCGGTGAAAATAAACGGCTTCTCCGGTAGTTCGGGACGAAAAGTACAGACACAAGACTTTCAAGTGTTCCTGGCAAATAACGTTGTGATGGGCAAAAGAAAATATTATTTTGAGCGTTAGAGTACGACCACTAGTATAATCGACTTGTAACTTCGTGGGTAGGTGCATCCCGTTTTCCTGGGATGTTCAAGCGTATCCCCCACCCAGAGTGACCCCTTAGGTCGGCGCTGTAGGAAATAATGTTGCTTGGATCTCTGCCCCGAAGTTGGCTTTTCCTTGTACAGTTGACAAAACAGAAAAAATGAAAAGTGCTTCGATCATTGCAAAAATCAGCATACATGCTGGGGTAAGTGGCACAAGTACAGCAACGAAGTTTCAGCCATATATCTTTTCTATACGCAAAGTTTACTGCCTCCATCAGCAACAACGGTTACTTAAGTCTACTCATGACAGGACTTGACCATTTACTCAGATCCAGGCATTACTTAGCTTTCAGGTAGGGGTTTTGAGACAGGATTGGTAGGAGACGATAACTTAAGTCATTGCCTAAGCAAAGGAAATGAATTCATTGCTCAAGTAACAGATAGTGGTACCAAACTACTACTTAAGAAACAACTCCGCTTAAGTCTTTGCTTAAGTAGTCCTAAAACACAGCTGTGGTACGGGCGTCAGAATACAGGCCCAAGTCGCTGCCGAATTACCATTAAAATATGCAGCTAGCAAAAAAACTTTTAAGTGTCTTATATCTCGAACAAGCTTATCGTTTTTAATATTTTACTGCCTCACAAACTTTCCTTTTTTTTTTCTACCAACAGGAAGAAAAGACAATAGTTGTAATTGTAACAAGCACAGCAAGCACAGTTTTGCTCATTATGGTTGGAATAACGCTCGCCATCTTTATGCTATTCAGGTAATGTAATCCCCTTTCTTCAGCTCTACATATACAAACGGTTCATCACAAAGGGAAAAGAAACAATGTTTGTTGATACCGAAAGGTCGAGAGTAACTGGATTTAGCAACTAGAGGGCTCTTGGAAACTTCTTGAAATATACAGCCATTTTTGACTGACATCACTAAAAAAACGAATTTCTAGTTTCCTGAACCTTCTGGCTTATTTTAAAACATCACAGTTGTAATCAATGCGTCAGTGATAAACTGCAAGAGCTTCATTGGAGCGTTCAGTAAAATGCACTATTTTGAGGAATATCTATCAATTATTAAAAAAGTTTTAACGCCGTTTTTGCATTCACTGTCCATATAAAAGAGCAGCACATTTTTGGAGTTGATTGAGCAATAAACTGGGGTTTCTCTTAAGATTGGGCACCAGTCATTTTTTTTATCT
>JAHWFP010031140.1:0-20166 GCA_023313725.1 Lithobius niger
ACGCCTGAATTGTACGATATCAGTTCAATATGGTCATCACAACCTATGTTCAACCTTACAAATACTTTGCCATGAAGAGGATGTTCTGGAGAGGTTAGTGGGGAGCCATGGGTGAAAATCTTCTTGGAAAGCAAGATAGACAATTGGGACGGAATCGTGTGAAATGAATAAGACGCACAGGCTATATTTTTGGTTGTAGCATCAAAGAAATGCAAAGTTGGCTCTACTTTTGTGCATTGTTTAGAATTCCAGTTTTACCATTGTTGTTGTTGCACTGCTGTTAGTCTACAATACAAGGACTAAATTAACTATTGCTATATCTTTAGCGCCTTTTTGTCTATTAAATAATACTCTATATTTTATATTTTAACCATGCTGGTACGGTATTGCATGGAATTACCAATTTTTATTAAAGTGGTTTAATCATTGTAATTTAAATCATTGCAACTTTTACCACAATGAACTACTCTGGGAAATTAATTTCAATATTTTGGTTGGACCCTCTAAATAGCACTTGATAATTGTTTTAATTTTGTTAGTGACTTCATATGACTTTTTCTAATGTAAAGAGGGTTGCGGGTAGTGGTCAGTTGACAAATTGGCGTTAACAGCTGCTTTCCAGGATGGTACTGTTGCCCCGTCCCATAATCATGGTTGTGAATGAATTAGGCTGCATAAAAAAATGATCCGTTTTTTCAAGCATGTTTTGGATGTGGGTCAACACTTTTCCTGTTTTTCATTTATCAAATCGTTGAATTGGTTCGTTTCATTGATTACTAGTAATTGATAGACGATCACTGACCAGCGCCAAATCCCTGCTTTTCCCTGTGGGTGCCACTATAGTTAAACTGGAAGCTGTCTGTTCACGTGAACTCTACAGCAGCGAGTCTGTAACTCTGTGGTCGTTTCCGTTTCCTGCAATGGTGTTAGGTGCTGTCTAATTAACAACATGTGGGGCAAGAATTTTATGAGAGGGGCATCATTGATACCATGGCACTTCTCGATCTTTATGATTAACAAAAGAAATCTAGGCCTATAGTACTAGAAGTATCGCTAATATCGGAGTGCATTTTTGTTGCACGGGCAGCTGTTTTGAAATTATTTTGACTTGAGCAAGGAGAAATTTCTTTTCACGGCCTTAGTTGTTAATGTTGTTGATTGAGCCTCAATTTAAGTTAGTGTGTTGCTAATTTCTCTTCGGCTACAGTGTGGTGGATTCCAAAGCAAGATTTCTTTGTCAGTTTTTCTTCTTGAAAGCTTGGTGTTCATCCTCATTTATATGTTTAATAAATGAGTTTTAACTGAAAAAACAAAATGGAAATGCTTGCTTGCTTTGGAATAAACCACCATAGCTGGGGAGAAAGCACCAGCTGAAAAAAAGGGGTAAAAAAGCATTTTACTATTGCAGTTGCTGTTAACAATACACCCATTTGCAGCTTTATGTTTTCTTGCTGCTTGTTTTCAATTGTTTGCGGTCTTTTTTTTTTTCCTTCTAGTGTGCGGTTGTGCAAAGCCTTGTTGCAAAATGAGAAAGATAACACACCCTCCATTACTACCAACAGTAAGGATAAAGGTAAGAGAATGAATTCTTAGTGGTTCTTAAACTTTTAAAGTTTTTTTTTCTTTTAATAAGGTTCTTGGCCATTTAATTTAAGCTGCTTCATTTTGGTTACTGCTGTCCACAGGGTTCATGAACTAGCTGGTAAAGACTAGAATTTAGTTTAGGCCCCTTTCCACGCTTTGAAAAATAGGCAGTGGAATTCTGACTGATTGTCAATTGCTTGAATCACACAAAAACCAGGGTGGGCAATTTCCCGGGAAAAGTAGTACTTAGTAATTCTATTTGAAACAAAAATTCAAGTAACAGAATGTAGTTAAACTACTAACATAAATGGTCGAGAGTGACTTGGTGTTTGAATTTTTTTTTCTGTAAGACTACTTGCATGTTACGTCCTAATAGCCCATATGGCAATTCATAAAAAAAATTGTCAATAAAAACTCTTTTTAGCATTTCAATTATAATTTTTTTTACTTATAACACACAATTATGTTCATTTTCCTATGTAAACATTGCGTCAGCTAACATATTTTGAATCTAATTTTTGAATTGAAGACACTTTTAATTATATTTAACACTATTTAATTTTCAAAACTAACATAATTATATTTTACATGTTATACACCTATTTTTGTCTTTAACTGGGAAAAAGTAGTTTATCCTGGGGCGGTAAAAACCACCCTTGGTAAATGCCACGCCAGCCCTGACAAAAACGGATGCTCAATTTCACTACAATACCACTACACTTCTTCTCGGCATGGTATCATGCAAATTTTCAAGATACTGTTAACCTCACTGTCATCAGGCTTATGGAAAACTCTGGTCTTGCTGCTTTCTACATCGCTGCAGTTACCAGATTATAATTCCGTACCGGGTGGAGCCTTCTTTATTCATCACACTGTTCTGTTTCCTCCCTCACATATAACTTTAAGGTGATATCCAAAATCTTTTCTCAGCAGAAACTAGATATTCCGGTTTGATGAACCCTGAATCTTCGTCAGTAAGAACAGCTTTACTTTTAGTGTGATGCTCGATAGCCAGTTATTGAAGAGCTTCGAGTAACTGGTTATCCAGCATCATGCTAAAAGTAAAGCTGTTCTATGAATATTCGGGTCCATCAAGCCACAATTTCCAGTTTCTACTGACAGATGATTTTGGAGATCACCTTTCTGCTATATGGAATGGAGAAAATGAACAGTGTGACAAATACAGTGAACAGTGTGGCTCTGCTCGGCGCGGAATTCAAATCTGGGAGACTGCAGCATATAGAAAGCAGCAACACCGGACTTTTTCATAGGCCCGATGAAGACATAAGACAGTGAAGCTAACAGCCTGTCGAAAATTTGCATGTCACTGTGCTGAGACGAGTGTAGTGGCAGTTGTAGTGAAATTGAGCGTCCTTTTTTGTGATTCAATCATTTTCTGAACATGAACTTTCACTAGAAATCAGCCTGGAATTTACTCGGTTCGTATTTTTTAAGGAATAAAATCTGTCCTTACTGCGATCAGGTGTAACTACTACAACTTGCTCTTATGTTCTTATGAAATTGTACGTTCAATCAGGAAATGTTTTTTTCTAGATATGAAGCGAGTCATCTACGAAGTGTGCTGGCATTTTCTCAGGAATTGCCTCAAAGTTGATCAAGTCGTCAGTGCACTTCTTGAAGCTGCGGTTAGTAAACCTTGAAACAATTGTTGCTAAAATCTTCAGAGGTTGTTGCTTTCTCTCAAACTATTTTACAAACTCATGCAGGCTCTTCATTCCGATATGGTGTCCACCATTGCAGATGTCCTTATGGTCATAGGTAAGTATCATTTAAATTCGAACACAAATTGAGTGATATTATTGTTGGAAAATGGCACGTATCATTAGTTGTGCTTAGGCTGATAGAATTGTTGCCTTACAATGGAGTTGCAAGATGACGTGACAGTAAAGCGGATCGAACTCTTTCCCCCTTCTACGCCAAGCAATTGTAGGCGACAGACCTGTCGAAATGTGCTATTATAGATTAGGCTAGTGTAGGCATTTATGACAGGGATTAACTGATTCAAGTTAATGCAAATGACTGGCCAGTTAACTCGTGTGTGCTATAGCACTAACGCCGGCCTGAGACACGGCTGTCCAGAGTGCTTTTCTTCCCGATTCTACCGCATCACCACTGCAGAACTTTTACAAGGTAAATACAGTGCCAGATTTAATTTTGCTACACACATTGCTAGTGTAATGTTACCCCGGTGTATTTCCTGCATCATTTAAGTAGTGTAGGTGGCTGGGTAGTAGTTTCTGCTGTTAATTATAGCTTAATCTAACCTATAATGCTCATGAGGTATAGCCATATGTGAAAAAATAAAAAACCAATTTGGTATGTAAACACAAACGATTGCGTAGTGTTAACTGCTGCGATTTTGACAATGTTGCAACTTGCTTAACCTCATGTGGAATTGTTAGTTGCTAATGAAGAAACATTCTAGGGATTATATATAACCTGTGAGAGCCAGAAGGAAAATTCTGCATTGGGAAAGATTACGCCTGTGGAATGTGGTTTTCCTGAGCTTTCTTCGCTGTTGTTTAGATGGTGTACTGGACAGTCACGTCTGGAGAACAGTGTGCTGGTTGAGGGCTGATTTAGTTTTGGCAGTACTATAGTTATGTAAATGGTGCTGGCACCGATTTCAGGACCACAATATTGTTAAATTATTTCACGGGGTACTTGAATTTTCGAGACGACGGCTCCTAAGGGTCATATATTTTTAAATTATATGAATTTATTCAAGCCACACACAAAAATATCTTGGTTGGGCCGCAGCGGTTTCAAAACAATCTGACAACCAGTCATTTAATTTTTTGTGTCAAATTGCAAAACGTGTACAGTGAAATTATAATAGGCCTATTGAGAAGTTTGCTAAATAAAACATGAAAATAGCATGTTAGAAGTTGCAACTGTATTCCTTTACCCGTGTTAATCATACTGTAGAGCACAGTAATAAAAAATAGGCAAATCAGTAAGGGAGTCACTTAAAAATGAAGCTGCTCTCACCAACAAAGCTTTCTATATCGCCCTTGTTAGGGCCCGTCAATAGAGAATACTCTGTGGATGAGAGCATAGGCACCTTGCTGGTGGTAAATGACCAAGCTCAAAGCCGGACTGGCTTCAGCAAACTAAAAAGCAGAAACTACTGATGAGACCAAACAAGGGCGAAACAGTCTGCCTAGAAATCTCTATGGGTGAGAGCAGTTTGATTTTAAGTGATCAACTGCCATTGATATGCTTAAATATTAGGACTGTGCGAAAATCGAAACGTTTGATTCGCTTTCGATTTTATTACGTTGTCGAAATAGAATAAAATCCGTCCAAATCAATAAATGAACACACAATTCGAAGTCTAGTTCGCAAGTATTGGAGTAACATTAGTTTACAAGAATGCAGGCCTGCAAGTGTTCCTACCTTTTCCTACTTTTCCTACTTTTTTCTTCCAATTCCTAATTTTTTAGAAAAGTTCCTACTTTTCCTACTTTTTCAAAGTGACAGACCAATGTAAACACAAAGACTTAAATGTTTTTAACCATGAGTTGAAAAACCGGGGACATCCAGGACTACAGCCTTTGATTGCTTGCAACATTCATGTGGCACACAATGCCTTCAGAGCTGGACTGAATGAGTATGGTGAAAATGCAGAACTTCTTTCAATTGACTTATTTTATTGGTTCAAAATGAGTGCCTGTCGCGGAGAAGATTTTGCTGCTGTGAAACTTGCTATGGACATGAATGAAGGTAATTTTATACGAAACAGAGAAAGCAGATGGCTCACTCTACTGCCTGCTCTTCAGAGGATTGTGTCAAATTGGCCTGCTTTGCAACAGTACTTCCTAAAGGATTTGGCTACAAAAGCAAACAAGTCTACTCTGGCATCAAGTCGATATTAAAGAATATGCAAAACCTTGACTCGAGATAAATTGATTGAGATCAGGTTCCTCGAATCAGTCGGTCCAGTTTTCAATGCATTTCTTGTGTTCTTTCAAGGAGAAGGTCCGTTGATGCATCTTCTGCATGAAAAAATGAAAGAAACCGTTGTGTTATTAATGTTAAGATTCCTGAAACTGAAAGTTGTGAAGGGAAAAACTGGAAAAGAGAATGTTACCCCTAAGCCAGATAGAAGTTGGAGCCCCAACAAAAGCTGCTTTCAAAAATGAAACTAATTTGCTGTTGCATAACATGAAAAAGTTTTATGTCACAGTGGTGCAGTATTTGGTAAGTCATTTTCCGGTTGACAGTAGCTTGCTGAAAGACTTGAAACATCTTCACCCTATCGCTAGAAAATAGAAAGGTGGTGTACAAGCCATTAGGCGCCTAGCAATGCTAATGCCTTAGATAATCGGAGCAGACGAAGTGGCTACAGTTACCGATGGATGGAAACTATGCCAGCTGGAGGAATCTATTACTTCTTCATGGTACATTAAAGAAATCTCTGAAGATAAGAAATCCACTGTTTACCATAGAATAGACTACTACTGAAACCTTGTTTGGAAAATCTTAAAAGTTACTCACATTAGACAAGCTGGTAAAGAGCCTTCTGGGTTTAGCACACGGCAATGCAGAAATGGAAAGAAGTTTGTCAGATAATAAAAGGACTGTTTCACAAGACAGAGCTTCCCTTGCATTTAAGACCTTCAACGGACTCCGAACAGTGAGGGACGCTGTTAGGAAGTATGGAGGCGGTAATCCGTCTGCAGTTCCTGTAACAAAAGCTATGCTAGAAGCTAGAACTAAGGCGCATAATCGGTACCAAAAACGTCTACAAGAGGAAGAAAAGGCCAGGCAAAACATTAAGGCAGCAGAAGAAACAGCAAAAGCGAAAGCATAAAAAGAACAAGCAACTAAGAAATTGATGAAGAAAAAACAACCCTTGACAAATCGGACAATGTTTAAAGAAATCCTCAGAAAGAGCGTCAACTTGAGTTCGAAGCAGCCCAAATCCTTCTTAAAGAAGGAAATGACCACCTGGTGAAGGCAATAAAGGAAAAAAAAAACAGAGGCGGTGTCAGTTCGCCAAGGACTAGTGGAAGTGCAGATGCCCAAAAATGCAGATGCCCAAATGCTGTTAGAAAAAGATAACAAAAAAAAAAAGAAATATTCTTGACCAAAAAAAGAGAAAATTAATTAGTGATTATGTTCAAATCAAGAAGAAAGCAAAATAAGGGCAAATAAAATTTAGTTTGAGTGTTTAATGTTCCTACTATTTCTTACTTTTTATCAAAAAATTCCTACTTTTTCCTACTTTTAAAGAAAATGTTGTTCCTACTTTTTTCAAAGAACCGACTTGCAGGCCTGAGAATGTAATTACTGAAATTTGTTAATTTTTTTCAATGCCTAAACAAAATAGTTTAAAATCGAAAAAGAAAAAATTGAATTTTGTAATTGAATAATAATAATAATTGAAATCGAGGTGATGTTCCCCAAAATCGTTCGAAATCGAATCGAACCCAAAATATTAAAACCTCACACCCCTACTAAATATGTGGTGTCTAACATTCAGCAGAATGGAGCCCCATAAAAGCAATAGTTTCTGCTATTTATCTTGCTGTAGCCAGCCCGGTTTTGAGCGTGCCAGTAAAGGAGTGCCAGTTTCCCATGCCATATTGCAAATTCCTGCCTTTCTGGGAAACATTTTTTTTATTTTTGCTAAATATTTTATGAATGATTTAAGCTGTCATCTGAAAATATCTTGCAGTACTTTAAAGCTCGGGAAAAAACAGGTAAAATGCTGAACTCTTGCAACAAAGTTGTCAGTTTTTATGATCTAAATACTCATTTATATCCAACCCTCTCCATTGTCAGTCGCAACTCGCCATTTGAATGGAAATCTACAGTTGGCGATTTGAAATTTATCATATTAATCACCAAAATGGCGACTAGCAAATGAAAATGCATCTCAAAGTGGGATATCTCGGGTATCGCATATGTTAGAGACGAACGGTTTGCGGCAATATGCTCAGATTTATAAGGACTGTATAACAGTTTTTTTCTGCATGAATACTTGGGTTGAATGAAATTGTACAATTTCATAAATGCATAAATTAGAGAAACCATGCATCGTGCAAATACGTAGTTGGTATGTGGCTAGTGCTTTCTAAGGTCTACTGGCCAAGTGACGGCTGGTACTGGATTGATGTTCGGGAGGGTTGGTTTTGTCGGAAAAAAAAAGTTCAGTAGGCTTACTAATTTTAAAATGTCACTTCACTTACTTTGAAAATTCATTTTTAAGTTCGTATACAAGAGGGGAAGTCAAAACGAATGGCATTGCAGTTCACCAAATGTAGACGGCACAAAATATACTGGGAAGGTGCCAAAACACTGCTAAAATCAAACTCAAGGAACCCCGATACAGAAAGGACTGAGACGTGCGACTATGTCGCAGGGTTATTTTGAAAGCTGACAGGCTCATTTTACTCTGGCTAAAGCGCTATGCCAAAAAAGAAACAACCAAACACAATTGGTCTAGCGAATTTTCGGTAGTATTATATGCTTACATAAACATCCCACTACCTTCATCAGGCAGCAAAAAGTGTACGAGCACGTACAAAAATATCGAATACATGCTAGAGTATATGTTTGAATTTTGGCGCTGATGAATGGTGCTAAAATTTGTAAATTGTGTCACCATTTACAAGTTGATGGTGCTGCCATCTCGTGCTGCTCGTTTGTTGTTGAAGTAGGAGTCAGCAGTTTGTGCCATTTTTGGAGAGGTTTGCTGTAAGTTCAGGGGTAGTAATTTTCATGATATTTTTATGTGCTGGTTCGTGCAAATTCATGAGGGGTTCTTTAGGCTAGGTTACCCAGGAAAACTTATCATCCAAGCCATCACGAAAGCTCCTGCAATGCCGGAACCCTGTAAATGCCCAACCCGTACAGGTCATCACCTACCACCCGGGAAAAAGTGAGAGTGAAGAAAATACTCCAGGCTCACAGTATTAAGTGCTACTTCCGCAACCTCCCTAATCTGCGTGCTCGACTAAAGAAACGCTCCCATTCTTCAACCATACCGAAATCTTCTCCTCTCCCTTCCGCCCTCACCCTACAAACCCAACTGACCTAACATCGGTACCCTACCCAGGGTTCGCACAGAGTGCTTACAGTGTTTATTTTAATTTTGGCATTTGGCTTAGATGGTCCAAATAATGGTCCAAAGGTCCTTAAAAGTGCTTATTTTGGGCTTGCCTTTATCTGTCTCTTACGAATGCAATTTAATTTGCTACAGTTAAAACTTAATCTTACATTAAAAAAAAAAAACAATTATTAGTACACAGTACATTTGATTTTATTTAAATATTATTAAAAGACATCTTTCCTACCTACCCTACTTATTTTCGCGCCATTACTAGAAACATGATTTTTTTTTTACACTGTATTTTTACGAAAAGGTGCAAATGGTCGTTATAAAGTACTAAGTCCTTAAATGTGCTTACAAAGAATTCTTTTATGTGTGTGAACCTGCCTACCAGACTCACGTTTAGACAAGCATCTGGCAACCTACCACCTACCCCAATTCCTCCGAAGCACGGTGCTCAAGTACCCCCACATTCCGCAAGCACCCGTAGTGCTCCGAGCCACCCACTCGATAGAAGGCATCCCAATGATATGAAACACAGTCTATGATGTTCCATGTGCTGAATGCGATGCAATTTACATCGAGTCCACGAGCACATGCTATCACTCGATCAAAGGGACACACAAAATGGGGTAGACATGCACCACGTCGAGTTCCAACACAACATCGCCGGAAACAATACACACGTGCTCCTCACATCTAACACTTCCAGTGACGCACACCTTCAAGCACTAGAATGCATGGCCATTCAACTATTTCATTTTAAAAAAAGACCCCTCATGAATTTGCAGGAACCAGCACATAAAAATATCATGAAAATTACTACCCCTGAACTGACAGCAAGCCTCTCCAAAAAATGGCACAAACTGCTAACTCCTACTTCAACAATAAACGAGCAGCAAAAGTGTGCAGCACGAAATGGCAGCACCATCCAATCGGCCAACAGCGCCGAAATTCAAACATTAACTCTAGCATGTAGGCTAGTCGTTATTTTTGTGTGTGCTCGTACACTTTTTGCGTGATAAAGGCAGTGGGATGTTTATGTAAGCATATCTACCAAAAATTTGCTTGACCAATTGCCTTTGGTTGTTTCTTTTCTGGCATAGCGTTGTTAGTCCTCTTTTCACTGTGTCACAGAGCGCAGTTGCAGACAAAACGTGCCGTTTTGACCGAATTTCTGCCAACTCGTCAATTTTTGACCAATTTGGGCATTCCAATACATCATTTTAATTGTCTTAACTAGGCCTTTCCATTGATGGAAGAGCCAAATCAGTGGGATAAAGCACTGCAAAGTTGTTCAGTATAAACCAATAAATATGTGGGTAAGGGTAACCATACAGAACAACAGATTAGCTGCAGATAATGGTGTCGCAGACAGTGGCAGAAAATTCTGCTTCTGGGCTCAAGGAATGATCTACATCTAAGCTGAGAAGCCTGGAATCCCAAGCTATTCAACACCACAGCCGAGAGAAGGCTGTGCTAATGAATATCCAGGGACCTTCAAATCCTGGGATCCAATTCCAGTGAAAGGCGAGGGAAATGGACCACTGGCACTACAAGTAGCAGAGACTATGGCCACGCGTCAAATTCGTAGAGCAGACGATGAGTTACGACCAGGACGTAGTTGTTGCTGCAGCCTGAAGAAGATGGTCGACTGAGCCCCATCAACACTAGAATTCAACCGACTATCAAGTATTTGTGTAGATATTAAAACGAAGAATTAAGTTTTATCTGAAAGTAAGCGTACCTAAGGTGAACACCGTTAGGTGGCCTACTAATACGAAAATATGGAGGGTTTGACCCACACGTGTCGGAATCAAACATTTTTCTTAATGATTAATGTACAGTATTAATCATTGCGTAACTCCTGTCGAATGCAAAATAACTTGCAATGAATTGAGTATAGTCTGTAATAAAGTACCTAAATAGGAAGTCATCTCTGGCGAATTCGATTATGAAACCTGAACTGGTCTTCCAGGTTGCTTTCAAGGTTATCCCAGACTATAATTTTGAAAGCTTTTATTTTTAAACCATATTATCGTTCAGACGATAATACTGTTTAAGCTTTAGTTAAGTAGGCAAATCCTGGTGATACTAACATAAGCTGAAATAAATTATGTACAATACGGAAATATTGTAAAATTGCCCTACCTCAATTCTTCCTCGCCTAGCGGCAAAGTGTTCTTGGGTTGGCTGGGTGTCAAAGTTCGGCTCTTGACCAAGCACTTGACTGCAGAAGTGCCAAGTAAATGATAAAGGTGAATTATATATAAAATGATTTTGCATTTTAATATTCCTAGAGAAAAACTTTCGAGAAGAGTTGAGAACACAATACGACACAGACAAGAGTTCTTCTTTGAAGGTTCGGTGAAGAAACAATGTTAACCTTCATCAGAAAGATTTAATGTTAACCTTCAGAAGATGCTGCGTACTGATCTGTGCCAATAACTGGATGTGTCTATATGCCAAATCGGAAGTGCATCACTCAAGTCGCGATTGCACTTCCATTAAAGACGACAACGAAACTTCGTGTTTGGATTCACTGTGCCAATAACTGGATGTGTCTATATCCCAAATCGGAAGTGCTTCACACAAGTCGCGATTGCACTTCCATTAAAGACGACAACGTAACTTCGTGTTTGGATTCAAATTCGAAAAGTCGCGCTGCATACGGTAGCACTGATCTATAACGTGCGATGGATGTGGACTGCCCACTTGTCGTCCAACATAGCCGTCAGATGTGGAGGCACTAGGTGGCGTATGTTGTTGTAGGTAGGTCTTGTGATGTTCATAAGTGGTGCGTTCTTTTTAGAGAAATGCTTGATGGCAAGTGAATGAAGGGCTCTGAGGTGGTGGTTGCAGTGAAACTCCGAAAGCGATCATCACCTTAGAGCTCTTTAGTCGCTTGCATCAAGCATTTCTATAAAAAGAACGTGCCACTTATGTACACCATCAGACCTACCTGCAGCAACGTAGGCCAGATAGTGTCTCCAAATCTGTTGCACATTGTAGATCAGTGGTACCATCTGCAGCGCGACTTTTCAAATTCGAATCCAATCATGTAGTCTCGTCGTCTTTTTGTGCACGAAATCTTTCTGGTGATGGTGAACGTTGTTTCCTCACCAAAAATGTAAAGAAGATTTGTTTGTTCTCCTAGTGTGGTATTGTCTCAACTCTTCTTGATGTCTTTGGTCGTACCACTGTAATCGCCAATTAACAGCGTTTGCTAGAGAAAAGCTACATTTTTATTCTTCTTTTTTTTCTTTCAGATACCGAGACACTATGTACTGAGGATAACAAAATGCTGAGGGAAAAATTGTTCAACTTGATCATTGCATGCCAAACGGTAGGAGAATTAAATTGAATTATATTTTCTTCCTTTTTTTTTTTATATTTTTAAACAATTACCGAAATAAAAACGTTCGCACAATTTCACAACATAGACAAACACTTGCTAATTTTCGACCCCATACAGGTCACTTCATCAGGCTTCAAGGATTATTGGGACTTCCTACAACATTTTCCTTATTTTTTGTTACCAACGAATTCAAATTTGGCTGCCCTTGTAGCTTCCAATATTTATAAGGCTGTGTGCTTGATCATGTCTCTCCCAACCCCCACTAACAGTTAAGCTTCTCGCATATGATATAGCTCACCAAGTTTGAGACCCTTGGGAATGCAGGACCTTGCATGTTCATCAAAGTCTTTGCATCTGGTGGTATTATATGGCGAGGGACTCAAGACATCTGCGGTGGGGCTCCCTTGTGGAATTAGACTTACGAAGAGTACGCGTATTCTTCCAACCAATCTCGTGCTGCTCAGTTTTGCAGTGGACTGCGATGCCGTTGTCGTCTTTATCATTACGAACATTTGCCATATGCTGTGCTACTCTGGACTTGCACGCCTTTCCTCGTTTCTTCTATATAAACTGCATCGCAGTCCCTTCGTGGGATCCGATACACAGTCTCCCTAGTGTTTCGGAGAGCTCCCATACATGCCGCTTTTTGGGATTTTTGTGTCTCACCCTTTTCACTCTTTGCCATTGGGTTGCTCTGCTAGAAATGGTGTGAAAACCGTGCTGCCTAAGGATCTTCTGTACCGGCTTGGGTCGAAACTTTTTAAGACAAAGTGTTTGTCAGTGTTGTGAAACTGTGTGGACTTTTTTTTCGTAATGGTTTATGTTGTTGATTTCACAGTTTGAACTGCAACGTTCTGCTTCCTATTTTTTATATTTACCATGTACATGCTAATACCTTGTATTTTTTTCTGTCAGGTGCTCCCAGACAAGCTGATAAAAGAGCGGTTTGATGCTGAAACGCTTGGTGACGTCAACATCATTCCTAATAAAAAAGCATTTCATACAAAATTCATTAAAATCAAGACAAAGCTCTTGTGCGTATTATTTGTAATTAAATAAACTATTTTAATTGGTTTATATATATTATTATGTTTCATCATGCCATGTTTTTTTATTCGTAGTTACAAGCAGCAGAAATTTAATTTATTACGCGAAGAGAGTGAAGGTTACGCCAAACTAATAACTGAATTGAATCAGGAATTATCGTCGTCTATCACAGTGGAGTACTTACTTGAAGTTATTAAATCTCTTATTGGTAAGTTACAAATTTCATTCCGAAACGTTTGAAATATTCCGAGCATCATTTTCTTGTTGGACTTAAAAAGGATGGTGTTTTCCCTCATAAAATTATTTTAAAAAAAATTGAAATCTTACTTTTTGAGAGTTACGAGTAATAGTTTTGAATTGCATAAGAAGTTTATTGATAAAAAATGGGAAGCACTGTAATAAGCCTTGATTGATTATTCAGACAGTTTAAAACAAAACCTTATAAGTACAGGGTGATCAGTTAAGTTGTGACCCAGCTTGATAGCTAAAGTACTACTGAACGATATGTTGGAGACCCGGGTGATGTGATAAGCCCAAGAGGGGCCACTGATTGGACAAAAAAAAGATAATCGTGCCAAATGTTATCAAGGTCATTCAACTAACAACTTCTAAAATATGCATCACACACCATGAGTGTAAATTAGGAATATGTAGGGAACAAAGAGACATTACCAATACCAAAAAAAAAAAAAAAACAGAACGAAAATCGGACTAGATTTGCAGGACCTATGTCGTACACAAAATTAATACTTTTGACCCCTGAAAGTAGGTGATTCTACCCTGCATGACGGAGTGTTTGAATGTAATGTCATTCAGGGGTTGCAAGTAGCAATTTTACGTACGTCATAGGTCCTGCAAATCTAGTCTGCTTTTCGTTCTGTTTTTTTCGCATTGGTAATGTCTCTTTGTTCCGGACATACCTAATTTATACTCATAGTACGTGATGTATATTTTAAAAGTCAACAGTTGAATGACCTTCATAACATTTGGCAAGGTCATCCATTTCTTGTCCGATCAGTGGCCCCTCTTGGCCTCATCACATCACCCAGGTCTCGTAATGTATCATTCAGTAGTACTTTATCTAACAAGCTGTGTCACCCTGTGTAAGAATTTGCGTGAACTGTGCGGTGTTTTTTCCTGGTGCCTATTGCTTTGGGTGGTACATTTTTGTTAGTTTCTGAAATGTTAGGTGTTAGGCCGACTTTGGAGTTGTTGGTTCGGTTCGTCTGGAAAACAGGTGTTCAATATAGCCTTAGGACAACTCGCCAGCGAGATAATTGTGTACCATCGCCACATGTTTGGCAAAAGTACTCGACCTAGTCCATTTTTGTTGGTTTTAACTACAAGATTTTACGAGTGGCTTTGATTTTGCCCCCGTTAGCCCATAACCGCCTGAAAAAACTTTCAGACCCACTTTTTTAAGAGTCCATATGGTACTTGGGCTGGTTCTCGGATTCGAACCGGCATTCTCTTGGTTTGGAGCCGACGACGCTGACCACTGGGCTGTGACTGCCCGCTTTGCTCGGGGTCCCCGGGGCCCCCTCACAAAGCTCGCACTGGGACTTAGTTTTTCGCTGTTATACATTGAAGGCGTACGTGCGTATCTAGGCGGTTATGGGTTAACAACTCAAAAAAATTCAATCTGGAAGCGCGCAAGCACTTCGCTCATCAAGTTCAGATTGTTAGCTTTCCATGGAGTCTGATTGGTATTGTTTAAATTGAGATGTTATTAGTGTTTCGGTGAAGGCCAGCCACTGCTTCTCTTACCTGAGATATGAAACCGTCGCTTTCTGGTATTGAATACTAAATATTAATACAGTGAAACCTCTTTACAACGATGTCCAAGGGTCCTTGAAAAGTAAAATGTTATATCAGGTTTATTGTTATAAAAATCACTTTTGCATGCATTGTTGCTTGAAGAGCCTCTAAAATAGCATTGTTTTAACAGGTTTATTGTTGTAAGAGGTATTGTTATAACGAGGTTTGACTGTACGACAGAAAGCTTAACAGTTGGACGTCGATCACAATTTACACTCATCCTTCATAAATTGGAGATGTACAAATATCAACCTGATACTTCACTACTCTCGCAAATTTTCGACATCTTAATAGGATTTCATCTGTCGAAAATTTGCGAGAGTAGTGATGTATCAGACTGTTGATATTTGTGCATCTCCAATTTATGAAGAATGAGTGTAAATTGTGATCGACGTCCAACTGTCTAACCTTCATAGTAAAATATACGGAATTTTTCGACGGAAAGCTCTGGAGATCTTGTAGATCGACAGGGTTTATCTAGTAGACAACAGAAAGTCTGGTTCCAGAGCTGTGCATAACAGATTTCAATACGAAAAGGCACGTCAACATCGTTGATTTCAATTCAGGGTTCGTACGCGGCCTTGAATTCCTTGAAAGGCTTTAAATTTCAAAACCGAAAATTCAAGGCTTGAAAAACTTTGAAAATTGGAATTTTTGTTGTCGGAGCCTTGAAATGCCTTGAATTTTCTGAGTGCACTTTGGATGGACTGATGTTAACTGTAACAGTAAATTTAAATAGAAAATTAAATAAATACGTAGAAATAATTTGCGGAGACCAATTATTCTGTGAACGATGCTTCCCTCGGAATGGACTGGAAACAGAAAAAGTGAGGTGCCATGCAGTGCAAGCAATTTTTTCCCAAAGAGCAGCTGAACAAGTGTTGTTCCACTGACTGTTAGTTGCTGTATTTCGCATTCCTCCTTGTCCATGGGTGGAGGGGAAAGATGTAATGTTTGAAAGATCGGCAACCGCCGTTTACAGTTGGTTATTTTCAACATCACGAAGAATCGGGAAGATTCAAGAAGAATAAACACTATACCACCTTCAGGAAAATTCACCAGTTCAGCTTCAACACCAAAAGTTCCCTCATTAAATTTTTGGTGAAAACAAGAGGCCGTTCACCTCATCAGAACGCAACGAGGCACAAAATTTAAATACGAACGTTAAATTTAATGAGGGAACTTTTAGTGTTTAAGCTGAATTGGTGAATTTTGTTGAAGGTGGGATAGTGGTATTCTTCTTGAATCTTCCTGATTCTTTGTGATGACGTTACGTTTCTCATTGTGTATGACTTCCTGCTGCAAATTGAGAACATAATGGTGCCAACTATGACATCTGGCAAAATACTGGCATTTAAATGGTAATTTTGAGAATCTACTTTGCAAAGAGCCTTGAAATTGGTCGTAAGCTAGCCTTGAACAGCCTTGGAAATTGGTTTTGTCCGTTATGTACGAACTCTGTTTCATGCTAGCTACTACTATTACTGGCTAAGTTGTGTGAAATTTGGCTTTCAGTTCACGTTTGACTCCAATAGGTACCTTTTATGGTTTGACATTTGGAGAGGTTTTAACTCCGAAGATTGTAATCATCTGTAATGCTATTTTTGTGAACATTGGGAACACGCCATCCGTTATAAAAATAATTGTCCTTCATCCCCGAGTAACAATGCAGCCTCGGTTAACTTATTGTTTCCGTTTCACAATTAAATCGAATTATTGTATTGTATTTGTAACGTATCTAAAATAAATAAACTATCTCGTCGTCTACTAAACTGTTTATGGGTAAGAAAATCCGTGAAGGGAACCGCTCCTTGAATAAAAAAATAAAACGAAAAAAATAATCCAAATAGGCCTAAACTATTATCAGCGACCATTAATTATACCAAAGTGATGATTTTCTTTAGGCTGTTAATGAAGCGATTTACAATTATATTTTTTATAGCCGACGAAGGCATATGCATTACCTGTTTTAATAGCAGTTCCCCCCTTTTGAGCTTATTTTCCCCTAGAATCTTGAAAGTTGTCTTCCCTGCCGGGCTCATACGGTACTGCACATGAGTGGGTCTGGCTTATATAAGCTCTGGCGCAGCGTTCCGTTGGCATCATTTCTCCTAGGGCGATTGCTGTGTGTGGTCGCTCTGAGCTTTCCCCGCCTGACCCTCCGCATACCTCCGCCTCGTGGAAGGGATCCCTCCGTTCCGGCCTCCGCTCTTTCGCCTTACTCGGGCGTACCACCTCCGCCTTCCCTTCCGTCGGGAAGCCCCTCGTGTGCCGTTCCCTTTCGGAATCCGCTAACCCGGGACGACGCGTCCCGTTTGTGTGCCTCCACCTCCTTTTCACGACCTGCCATTCTTCGTCTTTGACCGACACGCTTTGCCGCTCCTCTCAGTACGATGCTGCTTCCGCTCCATCAGATCTTCCTCATCCTGACACTCACTCGATTCGGTACTGCAGATCTCTCGCACCCTCACAACCGGAAGACGTCGTTCCTTCATCAGGGGAGGGCCGCATTTCCCTCTGCCGTCCCTACTTTTCCCAACACCTGCTCGGTGCTCTGGACGTTTTCCTGTGGCACACTCCTGCCTTTACCGACAACCTCGGCAGCCACCTTCCGCAGTTTTTCCTGAACTGACCGCCCACTTCCCTTTTGCTGCCCAGAGGGGGGCCTTCCGGAAGTTTGGATCCTCTTTCACAGACTCCACCCCTGGAACTTCTGCACCATCTGCACCACCCTCATCCTTTCCGCTTCCGCTACTGCCATCACCTTTGGTTAAAATTCCTCTAGGCACAGATCCCTGTTCATCTCCAGCCTTCTTCCTTCCGGATTCTTTGCGCTTTCTGCTTCTCTTTCCAACATTCAACAGACCACTTCTTAACCCGGACCTTCCTTCCGGAGATCCTCCGCTTCCGACCTTTGGACCCTCCGATTCCTCACTCCACGCGTTCAACCTGCTTTGCTCTTCACTATGATGTTCAATTTACTGTTCTCGAGCCACTGTCTCCGGATTTAAAACAGGTAGTGTATATTTCGTCGGCTATAAAAAGACTAAAATTGCAGGGCCCGAACCTGCTTAATTTTAGTTTTTATTGTCTAACCGAAAATATACATTATCTTAACTCCCGCCCAAGCCTCCCCTCCATGAGCTAAGTTCTGGATGGTGGAGAATTGATGCCAACGGAAGGCTGCGCCGGAGCTTATATAAGCCAGACCCGCACATGCGCAGTACCGTACAAGCCCGGCACGGAAGACAACTTTCAAGATTCTAAGGGAAGCTCAAAAGGGGGCAACTGCTATTAACACAGGTAATGTATATTTTGGTAGGCAATAAAAACTAAAATTAAGCAGGTTCGGGTTCTGCAATTTTAGTCTTTCTTAAGGGGCTCACAATCAATACTTACACTAAAGGATAACCATAAAACAACCAAAAGGGGTGATATCATACAAAACCCCATAAGGGTAAAGGGACCCATCAAGTTTTTTCCATACAAAGTAGTGACATCAGAGCCAAACTGGCTGCTACCAAGTTTTCCGTTCCAACCCTGTTCAGTCAATATTAACTGGCACCTCAGTGTTGTCAGTTGAGTGATCACGGTTCGGACCACAAACTTGGTGGCAGCCATTTTGGCTCTGATATCACTACTTTGTATGGCGAAAATTTGATAGGTTTCGTTATCCTTATGGGGTTTTTGTATGATGAAATTTATATAAAATATAATAAAATACAAAATCGTTAAGCTTTGGAGTTGTAGGATTGTCAGAGTTAATGTCTGCCTTAAGCTTAAGCAATTCGGGTATTCCAACCTAATAGTTCGTAACCTTTCAGGACAAGATTTTTCTTAATGTCCCATGAGGATTTAGTAAAGAGGCTCTGAATTCATTTCTGCCTACTAGGTGACCAGACATTGACAGGGTTAGCTAGCTCCCTCGTTTTCTCGGTATTCTTCATTGTCCAAATTTTTTTTCAGGTTGCTTTAACCTTGATCCCAATCGGGTCTTGGATGTCATTCTTGAGTCGTTTGAAACTCGGCCAGAGCTGTACGCCTTCTTCATTCCTCTTTTGAAAGCCTACATGTGTGATCAGAATACTCTATGTGAAGTTCTTGGCTTCAAATTTGACAGGGTGAGTTTTTCCTAGAAGAATTTTGACTTTACATGTGTTCTGTGTATTGTATACTGTTGCTGTACAAGTCAAGAGTTGCCTTATTTGAATAAGTAGAATCTTAAAAAAAAATTCACGAGGCTATGGGGACGCTATCATTACCAACTGACAGCAAGAATGTGGTAAGAAAGAAGAAAATACGATAACATGCCTCATGAAGACAGATGTAATTAATAAGCTGCCAAAAATTAGGATATAGTGGGCATATATCTGTAAAAAGGATATTTATGTGAATTATCTGTTTTGAAGTACTAGTGATCTTCTTATTCCCTCCAGTCAATCATTTTCATTAGTGCTAACAACTTTTTCCTTTGTTTTTGCATTGAAGATGGCATAGGAAATTTGTTTTGATAAACCTTCGTAGTCTTGAATAGTGTATCAAGTTTTTTTTTTAATGGGCTTCTTCGGCTTGTTCATCCACGTGTGGTCTTTTCTAGAATCCAGTGATTGGTGACTATTGGACGATCAAAGA
The DNA here is from genome assembly GCA_023313725.1 of Lithobius niger. Taxonomy (NCBI): domain Eukaryota; kingdom Metazoa; phylum Arthropoda; class Chilopoda; order Lithobiomorpha; family Lithobiidae; genus Lithobius; species Lithobius niger. The sequence continues at coordinate 19,521 of JAHWFP010031140.1, forward strand.
GTTTTATTTATCCATTTGTATAATGTCCAATAACGTAGCTATTTGCATAAGTTAGGTGTAACCTTAAAATCCAAAAGTCATTGTGGATAACTTCTAAAGAAAGGTGAATGACAGCTTGTGATGTTAACCCAGATTGTGATGCAATCCATTGTAGCAATCAAGACTGGGTGGAAGATAGTGCCCTTTCTTACTGGATGGAAGCTCAGCATATTTTGGATTTACTAGCTTTACTTAGCGCAGAAGGGGCAATGTTTCTATTAGTGGTGGCTTTTTGAAGAAATTTGTTGCTCCATCTTGTTTTCGGTTTTGGTAATAATTATAGAAGTACTTAGCTCTAGCAGCTGTATTCAAACGATTGGGGTGTGGGGAAATAATACTTGCAAGTTAAAATTGGCCTTTTTGGGCCAAAGATGACCGACGTAAAAAAAAAAAAACAATTAAAAAAACCTGTTGAATGTAAGGTTCGTCCTCAAGCTTGATCGGATTTTGTTGGAAATACTGTTAAGTTTTCCTTTACGACTCAATTAATATGGTATGCAGTATTTGGTCATTTTCTTTATACAGTACCTGGTTAGCACAGTCTTTAACCCTTTGTACGCCGGACCAGTGAATTTAAGAGGAGGGCAAGCCAACCATTGCGCGCCCA
>JAHWFP010031140.1:25166-39447 GCA_023313725.1 Lithobius niger
GCTGGTTTGGGCTAGCAGGTGCCCTTTTTCTGGCTGGCGTCAGAAGGGTTAAAAAAAAAATATTATCCTTGAAAAAATTGCTTGATTTTCAGGCGCGTACAACTTAACAAAAAAATCTGTTCGTTATTAAAACTGTGAAAATTTCAGGCTACCATTTTAATCACAGTTTTGTTTCTTTCTCAAGCGTTAAATTGCTGACCTTGTGACTCGTGTTCTTTGCAGATATATGTGTTGCTATTAAAGAAACATAAAATTGACTTTCTTGTAGGAATCTTCGGAGGGTGAAACCTCCAAATCATTATACACAGTAACAGCACTGATGCTGCAACACGACTTGATTCCTATGGAAGGAATTTACTGCCAGGTATTGTATTATCCTTCACATTTGTGTTTTCTATCAAAGCTCTGTTGGCTTTTATTCAAGAAATATTCCTTATTACATTATTTTTCTCTTTTTCGGACTTGTGCTTCCTTTCTTTATTTTAAAGTCATCCTTAAAGTTTTTTACCAGTTGCTAAAAAAAAATTGTGACAGGAACTGCAGTTTATGTTTTATTTTTTCAATCCTTTAAGAATTTATAATCGGTAAATAGTGAAAATTTGATTCATTACTTTAGTCTTAGTTTTATTTTAAAATAACCGCAAACTAGAACAGAAATTGTCAACGTTGACTTGTAAATTAAAAAATAAAAATTTTAAATCTTTTTTTTTTAACTGCTTTCTAACAAAAAAAATTCATTAGTTTTTATGTTTAACATTTATCACTTCCTTCTTTATTGTCCCGAAAAACCTTTGACCTCTGTAATATCCAAAATATATTTTTTAACAACCGTTGTAATCTTCCTCTAAAGTAAAATAATTATTAAGATCAGGAATGTAGTTAAGAAGTAAGATACAATACTGTACTCCGTCTGCATGGTGTATTAAGATTTCGGCAAATTTTCATTGTAAGATCTTGCCTTCAGTTAAAACCGAAGGATCCTGACATCTATGAACGACACAGGAAGGACTTGGCTGAGGCTCAAACATATGCCAGAAAATTGAATGTTGTTTCAATGGCTGGTGATAAGGCATCTGAAAGCAAGGAAGAAGAAAAAAGTAGTTTGACTGAAAGGGTAAGTGTTTGACTATTGAGAAAGGCTGGCGGGCCATTATTTTATACAGTACATTCGGCCAATGTAATATTGGTGCCTTATCCATTACCTTGGATAAAATTGAGAAAAATGAAAATGAAAATGATGGGCACGGATAGAATCCTCCTTTTTTTTTTTTTACATACCTTTATTTCAACCAAGAACCAAAACTTCTTCAGAATTTTCAATATTTTAGTTTCATAAATTTAGTGACGTATCCAATCAGACGAAATCTAGTATAATTGCGATCATCATCATTAAAAAATAGTTCTTGGAAAATTGAAGCCTTAAAATTTGTCAACTTTTGTCAAAAATAATAATAAAAAAAAAAACACCAGGTATCTGTATTGGACAGCCTCGGTATTGAGTAGTGGTGCCTACATTTCATCATTAAGGCTGTTCGATACCAGTGCCGCAGCGATACCATTGTACACGTACCGTGACAAATACCCCCAAACTTTACAGGCGTCGCTGCAGCAATTGATATAGTTGAATTGATCACGTTTCAAGGACAGTTTTTCTCTGGACCGTTTACGCTACTGCATCAACTTTTACAATTTCTCTAAATTTGTGCCAGTTCGTGTATTTTTATGTTTAGTTTTGTAAAAATAAATAAATAATCCCGAGAACTAACTATTTTTAAAGTCATTCCTGGTTATTAGAAATACACCTTTTCGGGTATGAGTATTGGTATCGGAACCTTTATTTTTAGAGGTATAGTATAATAACCTCGATATCCAAACTAATTGGGATCAATGGGTGTTCGAATAATCGAATATTTGGATAATCCAACTTCCATGCAAAACAAAGGAGTAAAACTTTTAATTTCACTCAATTTTGTTGTAAGTGAATATACAACACTGCTGACAAAAGTTTTGTAATAAAATGCTTCCAGAAGCAGACATAACGCAAGCTCAAGTCTTAGTCCTTACCTGAAAATTGGCAAATTTCTGACTATTTTCCAAGAATGGGAGTTCGAATAATCAAGAGTATTTGGATAATCGGGGTTCGGATAATCAAGGTTCTACTGTACCTGAATCAGTATTGGTACGATATAGAACAAAGTGGTTCCGAGACAGCCTTAGTGATCATGTAACTAATTGGTAATTATTGCTAACAGTTTGCAGCTAACCAAAAACTTGGTCTTTGTGAGGCGTTGTTGACGATCGGTGACTGGAAACACGCCGAAATGATTATTCAGAGGTTGCCAAGCCACTTTGCTGCGACTTTTGCACCTATTTGCAAAGCATTATGCAATTTAGCACATTATCTGATGGATCCACTGTATCGAAAGTAAGCAGATTAAGTTTTATTTGTTGTATTTTTTGTTCTAAACATAAAGTCAAAGTCAACTCTCATAATTAATTTTTCAGTTGATTATTGTCACTCATCATTCCACGACTGATGTCAGGCCAAAACAAAGTCATACATGTCAGAAAATAGCCTCCTTTTAATGCATCTGCTTTTCATCTACTCTAAAATTTCTGTCGAGTTTGACTTTGATCATGAAATTCTATATGTCAATGATTATATATAACTTTGATCCTGAGATTCTATGATATGTCAATGATGAGTTTTATACTTTTTGTTATAATCTTTAGTCTTAAACATGCCACAAATTAATTGTTACAATTTGTTTGTAGGTGCAGTGGTATTTCTAAATTAACTAAGAACAGACCTACTGCAACTTTTCCGAGCCCATTATCTCCTAAACCTGCCGAAGCCTTCATTGAGTTAAAGAAGTGTTTTTTTCCGACACTTTGTGCGGTCGGTCCTCAGTTGCACACCAATCCGATGCTGCTGGTCAAAGTTGTAAGGCTAGCCAAAGCCTATCGCCTGCAGGTAATGAGAAGTGAAACGTAATTATTAAAGCTGTACCCAACACACATTTTTTAACCGAAATAACGTTAAATTAGCCAAACGCCCAACATTTCAAACAAAAATGTACCAAACCGTTCAACCTGTAAAATAAGATTTAAAAAAAACCTTGGTTCACAAAGATTCATATTTATGAAAGTACTTGATAATTGATTGTTGAAAACAGATTGTTACGCACAATTTCAGAATCAAAATACTGTACCAGTATTCTTGCAAATTTTCTACAGACCGACGACGTCTGTCTTCATCAGGCCTAACCTACACAACTCAAACTTTTGTCAACTACATCGTCACCGTGGAATTCAGCGTTCGAAATCTGCGCACGTGCATCGTGCCATGTACTGAATTGTCGATGACGATTTTTCTGAACTGATCGCCATTGCTGAATTCAAAACTTTTAGGAAGTGCATTAAATGCTTTAAAAGTTTGTAGGTGCCTTTTGAAAATAATACTGATGTAATCAAGTTTTTTATACTTAAAAACGTTACATCATTTACTTTGAAAATTCATATTCAAGTTTATATTCAGCTTAGTTGCGCTTATTTTCAAAGTTCCAAAATATTTTCCAACCTGAACTTTGAAAATAAGCGTAAGGCCGGAAAAAAAAAATTGTTCGGTTCTCGGGCGCGGGCGGGTCCCCAAAAATCATGCGGGTCAATCGCTTTTTATTTCATTCGTCTTACGTCGTTACCCGTGGAGTGAGGCACTAACGAAATATTTATTCTTGCAAAAATTATTGGACACAATTATTTCAAACACACGCACGCAACAGATATTCATTAAGATGCACGGAAAAAAGCGGACAAATGGCTTTAATAGTTTCGGAGAACCGTTGTTGTTTTTTTAATTACGGGCGGTAATGAAAATCGAAAATCTCTGTGTTGACAAAATCGCGTCCGAAAGACGGCGTTAGTTAGGCTAAAAATCGTTGCTCCCACCTGATAAGCAATAGTGTGAAGGTTTATAGGCTCCTTTTCCATTTTAGTTTTGCATCGTGACTGCTGATTTAATTTTTTAATGCTGTGAAACAGCATCATTCTTGTGATTTGCAATGACGAACTAAGACACTTGTCAAGCGCTCACGTGAAATCCGAAGCGATTGGCGGCGTCCCTGTTGAAATCGCGCATCAGCCAATGAGGGCACACAAAATCGATCACGTGGTGCCAACCAGCCAATAATGGAACGCGATTTTCAAATGCTTTAGAAAGTTAGCCTGAAACGGCCTACTACAATTCGCCTGATTGGCCAATGCCAAATGGCCATCGAGAACATATGTTGAGAGGCCTAGATTCAGGGGAATTCCAGCTTTCCAACTAATACAAGATGGCAGCGCCCAGTCAAATAATTCGACCGCTACCACTGATCAAAAATGACCAATTTTCTGCTTTTTAACCTAGGAAAAAAGAATGAGAAAGGCATTTTTGCAGTTTTTAGTGAGTCTACACTCAACTAAAGTGCTTTTAATAAAATTGTAGATATTGGTAACTACGTTTTTTTTTTTACAGAAATCTATGCACATCATGTCAGGTATTTCAGCGTTTCGCATTTCGATATTTTACCTTCAAAGCTTCGACGTATATATACGTCATTACAGTGTTTGGGATGATTTTTTTTTTGACGTATATATACATTCATACTGCTTAAAAGGTTAAAGAAAAACGTGGAGCATTTTCATAGCATTTTGAAAATAAATAATAAAATAAAAAGCCGGGTGGCCTGGTCCTTTTTCGACCTTCGAAATGCCCGAGAACCAAACTTATTTTTTTTCCCGGCCTAACTAAGTTGAATATGAACTAAAGTTTTCTACAGTTTCTAATCTATAGTTTTCTGTACTACAGTAAAGTTCGTTTATAACGAATTTCAAAGGGGCTAGTTACTTTACTTCGTTATAAAAAAATTCTTTAAAAACGTATAACGAAATTTATATTTTCTTCGTTATAGGCCTATTTGAGAAAAAAATGCTATCAATTTGATGCAAACCTTTTTAAAGTAAAAACTACGTATTGTACAGTATTTTATTACTGTAGTGTACTGTACATTCAACTAAACTCTCAGTTTATCTTCTAAAATATTGTATCAGTTTTTGCCTGTTTGGTACGTTGTAAGGAAGTCTTAACAATGAAATGGTCTAGTACGCTCGTGTCTGGTAGATTGTCATGATTTTCAGCAAACGAACGAATAACATTAAGGGAGTCAGCAGCCACAACTGCAGAAATTGTTTTAATTGTTGGTCAGTCAACCACTTCTTCATTGTCGCTTGACACCACCTCGTTTTTCCATTGCACTAAACGAATTATTTCATCTTCCGTGTGTTCAGCAGAGCTGACAGAATTTTCATCAACAGCAACGTAGTCGGCGAATGTCGCTCCAGCTGGTGCAACACGTTCCCATTCATTAGCAAAATTTTCGTCATCGTTTTCAGTTTTCATCAGGGACTGAAAATCCTCCTTTCTTGAAGCATTTTTTTATGGTTTCACTTTGCACTTGTCCCCAAGCGCCATACAAGATACTGATTGCCATTTTTAGGTCGATCAGTTTCTTTTGTTTTCAATGTTTAGCAAAATGCGTCGCACAAGCCGTTTTCGGTAGTAGGCCTTTACGTTTGCTTTAATGCCTTGATCTAAAGGCTGGGATTTTGACTTAGTGTTCGGAGCTAAAAACAACAGTTTTCACTGCTTGCAATTTGGGTGGTCCAACACGAGACCCTACATTATCTAACAACAGCAACACTTTTCTTCGTTGTTTTGCCATCTTGCTGTCAAAACTAGTGATCCAGTTTTGGAAAAGACTTGTTGTCATCCACGCTTTGACACTGTTGACATATGTTTCGGGCAGGGACTTCACACCTTTAAAACAACGTGGGCATTCCGATGACAAGCAGCTTTTCTTTTTCTGAGCCATCCACGTTACAACAGAATAAAACTCTCATACGTTCTTTACTGTGACTGTCACGCGTTTACCACCATGGCAAGATTTGGAAGTGCACGATTAAAAAACCAGCTTTATCAGCATTGAAAACATCTTTCGGAGAGTAGGTTTTGACTTCGTCATGATTTTCTTTTAACCAGGATTCAACAAGTGTGTCGTCCACTGAACCAGATTCGCCACAAACCACACGTGAAATGATGACATGACGTTGGCAGAAACGTGTAACCCAAATTGCACAAGCTTCAAAGTTGTCCACTTCAAACAAAAATGCAAACTGGTTTGCCTTTTCTTGTAACAATGGCCCGCTTACCGGAGTACGAACCCTGTTAGTGTTTAAACACTAATTGCACCTGACAGCTACTGCAAAACAGTAAAAATGTGTATTGGTTGGAACGTTAATAGTCGGTAATTTTTGGGGAAATTATAAAAAAAAAAAGACCTTTAGGCCATTCAACAAAGAAAAGTTGATTTTCAGGCCGCGCCCGCACTGATTTTTTGATGAGGAATAAAAATAGCAAAAAAAATAGCAGTTACAGATCAAAAGTGATCATTGGTGAGGCACGGAAATGTAAAATTACCATTCTTGTTAGTAAATAATTTTGTGGACATGTTGTAAACAGAATTATGAGGCAGTGTTCGTCATTTTATCCAAAATAAAAAATAATTCCCAAAAATATAAGGAAAAATAGGGACGGAAAATAAAAAAATAAATTCTGCCCGCCCACACAGATTTCTTAAGAAAAAGGCCGAGAACAAACTTTCTTTTGTAAGTGGCCTTACCTAAGACTTTTGTGTAGACTCGTGCATCTGAGAACCAATCTTTTTTTTTTTTCCCTCATCAAGGTTGGGGCGGAGGAAATCTGTTACAGCTGTTCACGGTTGTTATTCTGGTAGTTTATCAACAACTTGTTTTAATTGTAAAAACCAAGCTGCTCTCACCCATAGAGATCTCTAAACAGACTGTTGTGCCCTTGTTTGGGCTCATCGGTAGAGGATATGCTGTGGTTGACAGCAGAAGTAGTAGTTTCTGCTTTGTAGCTTGCTGAATCCAGTCTCTGTTTTGAGCTTGTTAATTGTAATCATAATTTTTGTTAATCTAAAAAATAAAATAAAAAGGACATACGTTGAATAGAGATGTGTGATACTCGAAAAATTCGAGCCGAGGCGAGTATGCAACGTGTACTCGAACTTGGCTCGTTGCTTGCATTTATACTCTGAAAACTCGAATCTGGAGAAAATGCGATAACTAAGCCAATTTTTTACCAATTTTGACATTCAAATATACTAAATTCATCATCTCGATGAGAGCTTTCCAGTGGTGAAAGCCACTAGCTCAAACCATTTTAAAGATATATCCTAAAAACTGGAAAACCAGTTGTACACGACCCACACAGTCCGTTAAGAAGCATCTTAGTTGTTATTAAGCTGACAAATAAAAAAAAAAAACTTTGCAAAATAAGTGTGTTAGCCAAATACTCGAACTAGGCTCTGCTCGAATTAAAAATATTCTACTCGCATACCCCTAACGTTAAGTGAACATAGTAAAACCATCTTGTACGTGGGGAAAATAACCTGAAAATAAAAGCATTTGCAGCATTTACATGCGTGTGAACTAATGTTGTAAAACTGAATCACACTGGAATGCCAACTTTGAGGCATGTAATTTAAAAAGAAGTATGTGTTAATTTTTTGTCTTGTTTTGTTTTGCAGAAAAGTCCGCAAAAGCCTGCTACATTAGATTTGACAGATGGTCTTGATTTTGCCTTTTTGCAAGTCTTGGATGAAGTTATTCTTCCATCCCTCTCCTTGCTAGAGTGCAATTGCTGTATTGCTGAAGAAATCTGGGGCCTACTGCGGCTCTACCCTTATCAATACAGGTGGGAATCATCAGCTTGCCTGATAAGTTGTTTTGCAAGAGCAAGCAGTTCTTGGATCAAAGTTTATTTTTCTTATGCAGTTTTAAATAAGGTCTAAATCAAAATCAACTATTTTCGTGATATTTTATTGTCTCCGGGTGATTGAATCGCATGGCCACTTTGCTTTTTCATCCCGTCAAATCTTGCAACATGAGCACTTGGCTGCACCATGTGCGGCTTCCGGCTTGGACTGTAACTTTCACATGTGGTCATGCAAGTGTTTAGACAAATTAAAAATTTACTGGTACTTCAAATTTCAAAAGTTTACAGGAAAAAACACGGAATTCACCTGCGTATCCTCCCTATTGGTTGTACCGTTTGGTTTACGTCTTTTACCGTCGACCCCTGAACAAAAAAAAAAAAAAAACAAGCCAATTCCAGCTCCTGTACTCGCCTTACTCACTTCCTCCTCTCGTCACTTCCGGACCATCTCCGTTACTTCCGTTCTCTTGGAGACAGTGGTGGGATGTGTAGCAGGTTTACGAAAAATCCCACTTGTCAATTCTGTCTGGAACAGTGTACGGGTGCTGTCACTGGACAATGTCAGCATGGTTTTGCCCTGAGAACGGGCGATAGAACATATCCCCTCAGGAAGCGTTGAGGGATGGTAGCTTTTGGATTGATGCCAATTGGGCAAAGTCCCATTTTGGGCCCACGCAGCACATTGTGCATATAGGAGCTATTATTGATAACCGAAGATTACATCTGACCCTGCCAGTGGAAAAGGTTGTGGTTCTGGGCGTAAAATCCAGGCGAGTATTGTGCATATGGTAAGGGCGGCTCATTTACACATGCAAGGGTTTCATCAGAATCTGCAAGCTCTGTGGGAGGCTGAGCAGTGGAGTGCAGAAAGTTGTCGGTTCGGGCCAGGTCAGACCTAGCGTGGTGGTCGGAAGCCCTGGCGGGGTAAAACGGTAGGAGTTTGGCAAACTAGTCGGCGGAGCTGTTGATAAATTCTAGGGATCGAACGAATTTGTGATATCCGGATCTAGCAATTATATTGAGCCGGATACCGGTTGCAACACAACCAAAACATTGTCGCCGTAAACATGTTGCTTGCCTCGGTAAAATAAATCGTAGTAAAATAGCTAAGCGATCTACGGGTATAAAAAATAGCAGACGTAATAATTACAGTGTAAATTATTGCACAAAAATATACTTGGGACAATCGTATTACGATTAGGTTTTCATCGCGCTCCCACTCTCGGCCGGCTGTCCGCCAAGAGACGCACACCTGCTAACTCCAATGGCTGTGACCTTGACTCGCTTCGCGTGACGTCACTTGTGACTGGCCCCCGCCGCGGTGAGTGATCACGAGCTATACACATGCCAATCGGTGAATCCCAGCTTTCCAACGCGACTAAAATGGCAGCCATTCGTTGCGTTGTTGTGTTAACGACAGCTTGAACCAGGGGCTAGTTTTAGCAAACAAAAGCAATTTCACGTCAATTTTGACGACACGGCCAACAAAAACATCAGTTGAGATAATTAAAAGATGATTTTAAATTAAAGAAATCCAAAATACGCGTGCTAAAGTACCTAATTCAGTCAGAATTACACCTTTCTTGTATGCAATGGCGGTTTTTCTTTCCAAACGGGACTTTGAATCCAGGGTGCGTTGGGAGTTTTAGGAAAGGTTTTGAAGTGACCATAAATCGTGGTTGGACGTCAAAGAGTTAAATTCGAAAAGTAAGACAGTTTAATTACAGCATCAAAAACTATCAAGAAATAGTAGCATGATAAACCAAAGATGACTACCATGTAACAAGAGTCGAGACAGTTTTGTTCATAAAATGAAAAAAAACTAAATACAGCTTTTTTTATGTTGGTTTCGTTCCTTTTTTTTCTTTCTTTCTTTCGGTCTTTGTTGTACTGTGTGCAATTCAAAACGGAACGAAAGCAATTTAAAAGAGAATGAAAGCAAAAAAACTGGAACGAAACCAACGTAAAAAAGCTGTAAATAAAATCCCTGTTGTGAATTTTATTTTTTTTAATGCAACCAAAATTCAATAATTTTAATCTAAAATAAATCCATAGATGACATACTGGTTTCACAAATATTGCAAAATTTTGCAAATTATTTTCCGAAATGAAGCAGTAGGCTAATCAATGAGAAATCCTTCAACTAGAAAAATGTTTTTTGATTGATTAACCTAATGAGTGCTTTGTTTGACTGTTTCAAAAAAAGATTTGCAGCATTTGGCAATATTGCAAAAACAGTTCTGTAGCATACATGCAATTATACTATACTGGTACTCTTAATAGCGTAAGACTTCTAAGTATTTAATGTAAGAAAGTAATGTGAAACAAAGCGAAAATTAACACCATAGCTACAACTTATAAGGGGAAAAAATAAACAACTGTATTTTGTTTTTGTGTGTAAATTACCCGGTACCGGAACCTAGATCCGGAACCGGTCCGGCACTGACATCAAATTATCCGGGACCGATCCGGCAAAACAGTATCCGGTCGATCCCTAATAAATTCCTACGCATTGTATGTAGGTTGGGGAGGTGTTACGAGCTCCAATCTGAGGGTGAATGGCACATGGTCCGGCTAGAATGCAGCGCTCCGTGTGGGGCGAGGGATAATCCTCTAGCCGGAAAATTGCATAATTGGAAGAACTTGTACAGTATAACGGAAAATCGTCTTAACATGAAATTCATATAATGGAAAATCGTCTAATGTCCCTGCCTCGCTCGCCCTGCTGCGCTTACTGCGGCTATACATATAACATCAGAAACCGCCGGTATGTTATTATCGGTTAGACATTTTTCCATTATACAATATTCCGCTTAGATGATTTTTCATTATACGTCATTCCTTTTAGATGATTTTTCAGATTTTTCAGTTAGGCAGATATTGGATAATTATCCGAATAGATGATTTTCCTGTTAGACTTTCGTCCGCGCCCCCCTCCATATCAACGTCCGAGAACTTACGGTGTTAAAGCTTTTCCTCTTGGCTTCACAGGAAGTGTGGAAAAGGAGTCTGAGTGTGTACGGTGCGACTATGTCGTGGCAGTACAGTATCTGGCGTAAATGGGAGGGAAGGCGTCTCTGGTCTTGATCAGGTTGACCCTTGAGTTTGGACGTAGTACTGCAAAATGGGGCAGACTTGGTTGATGGCTGCACATCTGCCAGGGACTGGCAACTGGAGAACGGAGCAAGAGTCCAGAAACTTGGCAGTAGACCTGTCTGATTGTATGTTGGAAGTAGATATGTTTGGCAGGATAGTGGGCAAGTTGGACCGGATTGACATTGACCTATTCGCTAGCAGGGTGTCCTCTCAGTTACCACGGTTCGTAACAGGCATAGGTGTCAATCACCTAACCGGATCCGGATAGGTTCCAGATAATTAGATGCTAGAGCCGGATCGGTTCCGGATCTAGATTCCGAATCCGGGCCGGTGCCGGATACCGGGTAATTCACACAAAAATAATGAATTAAAGTTGTTTTATTTTTTTGCCTTATAAGTTGCAGATAGTGTTAATTTTTGTTTTGTTTTACACTACTTTCTTTCATTTAACACTCAGAAGTCTTACGCTATTAACCATGCCTATAGGATACAGCACTCCACTGGTTTGACAATGTTGCTAAATTTTTTTAAACAATCAAATAAAGCACTAATTAGGTTAATCAATCAAAAAATATTTTTCTAAATTAAGGATTCTCTCATTGATTAACCTAGCCTACTGCTTCATTTCGAAAAAAATTGCAGAATTTTTGCAGGATTTTATAAAATAAAATTAATTTAATTTATTTTTTTACCAAATAAAATAACTTAAAAAGGTGAAATAAAAAAAATAAGTTAAAAAAATAATTACAGGTTTAAAAGTGGTTATCAGTGAATCATGCCTGGTTAAATAAATAACCTTTTTTATTCTGCAACATATTTTAACATTTTGTTTAATTATAAGTAAAATAAAATACTAACATACAGCTGAAATAAAAAAAAAAAAAAAAAAAAAAACACTAAATAAATATTTAACGATTTAAACATGGTTATCAGTTAATCATGCCTGGTTTAAAAAAAAAATCTTTTCAATCCTCCAAAATATTCTTAAATTTTGTGTAATTATAAATAAAGCCAAATAAAATAATAAAGCTGAAAATAATTTATTTTTAAATAATATGTGCCGATTTAAGTATGGTGTTATCAGACATATAAGGTTTTGGAGTTGGCTAACTACTCCAACAGTTGACTACCTCCTCCAGGATTCCAGGTGGGCTCTAACGTTTTGCTACTGCTGATTTGACAGGCAATGTTTACCAAGTCTAAAAACGAATTAAGGGAGCAGATTCTCCAATAAAATGAATTCTGGATACGTCAAAGGCACTCAACATTTAGCCAGTGAAGTAAATACTTGGATATTTTTCCATAAATTAAAAGATTCAAAGGGTAAACATTTTAAAGTTTGCAGCTTCGTGCGTTAGGCCTAACTGACTCACCACGTGCGATATGGAAAACATGCCAGTTACACCAATCTATGCGGCTGATTTTTTTTTGTTTTTCGGTTAGCCAAGGTAAGTTTGGTAGATCAGAAAAAAATTTAGTGAATTAAAGCTGCCTTTGTGGAAATAAACTTTTTTTAAATTACGATTTTTTGCGTAGAAGTGAGCCAATTTTCGCTAGAACTGGAGTAATAGCACTCGATTTGTGCTCCCCGATAAAGGTTTTGACTTTGTGAGCATCTTCGTTTCGTATTCTCCAGTTCATATTTTTGTTACAATATGATTATTTCGTCTGCAATTTTTTATACTCGTAGACCGATTAGTTATTTTACCAAGATTTTACTAAGAAGCAAAGAAAAAAAGGAAGTTGAATATTTGAGTAGGATCCGGTTTAAAATATTGGACGGATCCGGATCCGGATCTATCCGGACTCGGTCGATCCCTACAATCACTGCACAAGAAGAGAAAGCGGGTTGCCACAGCACAAATGATTGTAAAACAAACAAAAAAAAAATCAGTCAATTAAATTGGCAAAATTATTTTTTAAAAATCATCATCTACTTCTGCTTGATAATGATACCAGCTGGAACCCTGATGTGCGGTAATCTCATTTTTAATTTACATTAGCCAAGATTTCTTTCTCCTGTTTGATTTCTTGATTGCTGTTGATTTGTGACATGTATTGACCTTTTAGGTACTACTTGTATGGGCAATGGAAAAATGAGACGTACCAGGATCATCCTTTACTAATACGAACTAGGGCCGATTCAATTAAGAAGATCAGATACACAATGAAGTACGTATTACATTTTTTACTTATAGTTTCATTAAAGAATGTAGGTGCACAGTAAATATTCATAGTTGTAATTATTGTTTTCAGGAGACTAAGTAAAGAAAATATCAAACCTTCTGGAAGGAATATAGGAAAGCTGAGTCACAGCAATCCTGGTTTTCTTTTTGACTACGTAAGTTGAATAAAACGTACAATAGAAACATCATGGTGAAAATAAAGCGTTAAATTGTGAAATCCATGTACCGTATGAGTAAAGGTAGGTAACAACTTTGAATCGTACTTATTGGCGTGTCAGATATGCCGATGCTGTAGAATTAACGGGCGCTACTTTCGATTCGAGCTGCACTACGGAAAAGTTCATGGTCCACATTTTGTTTCACGGTTGCTTCTGCCTTCTCTATATGAAAAGAAAATGCGGATCAGTAGCAGTTGCCAAAGACTGCAAAGAATACAAATCTGCTCTACTGGCCGTATTGTAAAGTGGCTCGAGTATGAGACGAATTGCAGAGAGAGTGGAAGATTTGAAAGTCAACAACATGAAAAGCGACCGTATAGATATCGGAGGCAACGCCCGCGCGAGAATTCAAATTTATCTGCAGTCAGTGTTTGTGATGTGAGCCAGAGTCAAAAAAGCCCTTAGCAGTGCCTGACAAAGATAGCGTTAACCCAATGGTGCCTGACCTCCTTTTCCCCCAAAAGGTGGAAGCAGCCTGAGCACTTTCTCTACCCAGCAATCAAACTCTGCACTAACTACTTTAACCCTTTAAAGAGTAAGTTTAAAAAAAAAAATTGTCGCGCATGGAGCGAGTTATTTTTTTAGTCACCCATGGGTTGAGGCACTAACGAAATATTTAGTCTTGCGAAAAATATTGGCCACGATGATCTTAAACTTGCTACGTGGACGCAGCAGATATTCATTAACGTTAGGGTTGTAAAAACCGTCACTTTTTATGAAACGAAAAACGACCGACCTGGCAAAACCGGTTACCGTTTAAACGAGTTTAAGCCTAGCCTATTCCAAAGCAAAACGAAAAAAAAAAGGCTACAACTATTGCTATCTAAAAAATCGTTGCAAGCTATTTTCGGGTTGTTATGGAGCAATAAAAAAAGAAACTAGCATAGCCTACTGTTTTAAATGTTAAATAAAAAAATTACCAAACCTTTTGCTATAATAATAAA
>JAHWFP010031141.1:9886-20353 GCA_023313725.1 Lithobius niger
CCCTCCACCACATTCCCCAATTGTGTAGTCTGAATGCCCCCCCTAATCCCTGCTCCCCCTCCCTTGGAACCCCATATGTTTGGTCTTCTTAGACAAGTCAATAGCGTGTTAAATGGAGGGCGTCTGTCTTACTGTCAGTATGGCTGAATTGCCTGTTTCTCCGTTTTGATACCAAGCGCGATAACCCCACAACAACGATCGAGCTTGCAGTGATTGTTATTTAGTCAACTTTGAAACTATTCAACTCGGCTCTAATAGCCAGCATTATTGAAACAATATTTTGTTTGTTACTCATTGTTACAGGGTTGTATGCAGAGGCACATGCGGACACTCCAGACTGGTGAATGAGTGTCTGCGGATAATAACCGGGTGCCTGATGACGATATCTGTTCAGGCTCTCTGGGTGGAGTCCTGCGAGCCTCCGCTTCATTTTCGAGCGGCAGAGCTCCTTTGCTCACTTGGGTTACGGAATGTGAGCAGGGACTCGGGAGATTGTGTGGGGAGAATCCTGGAGGACTATTGTGCTCTCCGGCCTGCTGTGCTGGGTGTGCTCGGTCCTCTTGGCGGTGCGGCTGTGTGGCTCCAGAAGGTGTCTTCCATAGCCCCACTGTGAGTGGCTCGGGTGGTGGCCTTTTGTCCCAGGGCTTGGGGCTCGGATCTGGTCAAGGTTTTCTCTCGTGGAAGGACTGATTGTGCGGTCTTCTGTGATGCGTCCTTCTTTAGGGACACAGTCACGGGTGGGTTGGGGGAAGCTGTTCTGACCTTGACGGTTTTTTTATGCACGAAAGCTGCTGGCGATGGATGTCTTCCAGTGCATTGTGTGAACTTTGTGCAGTCTCTGTCGCTCTTGATGTAGCGCTTGACCTGGACCTACCATCGTTCACTGTCTACGCAGATTCACTCTCAGTGAAATCTCTGGACTTCAGTAACCGCCTTCTGTATGAAGTATGTTCTGTATGAAGTATGGGTGGGGCTGTCCTGGGTGAGGGGGCATGCAGACATTGAAGGCAACGTTAAGGCAGATGGACTGGCCAGAGCTGCTGTCCGCACCGGAACGGAGATTGTCTCCCCAGTTTCACACCCGGTGTCGAAGCGGTTATTGCTCCGAGCCTGGTTCAGGGAGGTGTGGAGTAAAGAATAGGTTGCCGCCACTAACGGTCGCACCCTAGACAGGATACAGTCGAATTTCTTCTTGTCGTCTCCTCTGGATAGTCTTCCACTATGGGCTTGACGGACGCTTTCTCGCCTCCGTACGGACCATTTCCTTCTTGGTGATCGTCGGTACAGGAGGGATTGGGTTGGGTCTGCCGCATGTCAGGAGTGCAGAGGAACGCACGCCCCAGATCATATTATCTTAGATTGTGGAGCTCTTCGTCATCAACAGCTGAAGATATCCAGTTACATACAGGCGACGCAGCATGCGGGAGGCCTGCTTTCCCTGCCAGCTGACCTGGGTACGAGCTTGCAGTAGCGAATATGTCCGAAAGACTGGGATTAGGGTATAGACCGAGCCTCACGGTGCCGCTCCTTCTTTCACTTAGTTCTGTATATTTCTGTTGCTGTATATTTCTGTTTATCCCAGTGGTTGCATTATGAAGCTTTGCAATTGTGTAGTGATGGTCTAGGTGGAGATTATTGGCGTACGGTTGTATTCTACCGTTTGTAGTAGGACTCATGGCGAAAGGCTGAGGCCCTGGAAATAAATTCAATTCAATTCAATTCGTTAACATTGCCGGGCGCTCGCCCTTTCTCTTTGCATTGAAATTTCCGGTCCTTTATCCTCAAAGAGACCACTTTTTCAATTGGTCGAGCCATTTTTGAATTACGGGACCCTAAACGATAATTTTTGTTGTTTTACATTGTTTTAAACATTGTAATTAGAGGACAATGCCATTCAGCAAACGCCAGCTGCCAGGTGTAGACTGAACTATAACGAAATGCTAACAATACCGGTGAGCCACGTCAGGTCCATTTTTGGCGCACATTTTATGTCTTTGCTAAACAGTTGATTGTTATTGGGTTGCTGCGAAATGGCAGCTGATGTGGATGAGCTGAGAGTGTTATGGAAAGCAAAAGTCATAACGGACAGTGAAGTGAACTTAGGGACTGTTTCGGATGAGACTTCCGCACGAGTGATGATGGAGGTGCAGAAGCGAGGAATAAGTGAAGCGAGTGATACGGTTTGGGGTTGATACTGCAGTGCAGATGAGAGCAGATTTGCAAGATAAAGAAGATGCCGAAGAGGAGAGGTTGCCAGGAGCAACAGAAAGTCGTGATGCAGCAAGAAACCAGAGAGCAGTGGTTCAACCTGCAAGTAAACTATTTAGTGCTGCTGTGGCAGAAAGTGGTAAGGCAAACCCGGGAGAAAGTGATGCTTAAGTAGAAGAAGCAGAGGTGGCTAGTGCAGCAGAGTATGTTCAGCGGTCGCAAACCAAGAATTTAAGTGCTCTGAAGAAGTTGTATGGTGGAGGTTTAACCAATGTGCAGATGCCTAAATCAGTGGTACTGATGTGTGCGCCTGCAGGACGCCCGTACTCATGCAGGACGCCCGTACTCAATCACACAAATTTATTTGTCAGTTGAAGCCATTGTCGGTGTTAGTGAAATAGCAGCTGTGGGCCCTCTGCGTGTAGGGCATGCTTTCGAAGTTGAGTTGTGATCATATGCAGCGAAAAAAAGCTATTGGGAGCTACACTCAGTATTAATGGGCACCGAGTGGAGATGATGATTTGCACGAACATACAATACAGGCTAGGCTGCTTTCGTTGCCACGGGGGATTACTGCGGATGAAGTAGCAGCAGGTTTTGCATTGCGATATTGGAAACTCGTGCGTTCGAGAAGTTATACATTCGTGGTAAACCTGTTTGTAAAACAACTGCAGATTACGTTAAGACTAAGAGACTTAGGACTAAGGACTTCGTTGTTCCGGACGAAGTGGTGATTAAGGGTGTACGGACTTTAGTTTTGATTGACGATCGTGCACCGAAATGTCTGCGTTGTTCAATGCGTGGGCACTATAATCGAGTGAACGCGAGCATGGCGTGCATGGTGTGTGGTGTCTGGTGCGACCCACGGCAACTTTGTTACCATCTTCAAGCAGCGGTACAGAAAGCAGAAGTCCAAAGGCGGCAGCAGGCGGGCTCATTGACGTCACCATATGTCCATCAGCAGCAGCAACAGCAGCAGCAGCCCAGCAGGACCGTCAACAACAAAATAAGAGCCTGGAGCTATCTGCCTTGAGTACCAGCGCACCATGTCTCGCGGCAGTACTTAGAAGTGTTGAGTCACTGTGGCAAACTGCACCATTGCCTAACTAGATTACACAAGAGATCACGTCGGCAACGACTGCACAAACAGAAATTTGTGTTGATGAGCAGCAAGATGGAACTGGGAGGCAAATACATAGAGGAAAAGAAGGAGATGGTCCGTGGCTCACACCCCCGGCTAAGAGAAAGAAAGGAGGAATGGAGAGGAAAAAAGGCACTGAATCGACGTGGAAGACGGTGGTAGCGGCCATGTTGAAAGATAGAGCGGGGAAAAGCGAGAATGTTGACAGGAAAGAATCAGTGGAAATGTTAAAAATTGTGGAAGCACAGAGTGGTCAAGGAGCAGTTCATGTGATTAGTGATGTGCGTGAAATAAGTGAGCATCCTAATGATTGTGCTCAGTGGGTTGATTTGGGCCAACTTTCAAGTGGAGTCTCTACATCGCAGCAAGTCGAGAATAGCCACGATATAGTTAGCAGTGGTGAGTCGGAAGGAGGACAGGAGGCGGGGGGGGGGGGGGGGTTGGAAATTTAGTGGGGGGCTCCTAACCTAAATTCACTGATTTTAATGGTTATAGGATAGTAACGTAGAATGCGCGTGGCGTTCAACGTAATTTAGGTAAGGTACAGCAGCTCTTGCAGTATGTTGAAGTTGTGGGTGTCCAGGAGGCGAATAACATGCAAGGTTACGATGCGTCAGCTTGGAAAGCTGATTTTGTATTCTCAGGTTTAAAGGTTGGGGTATTCTTGAAGTGGTCTGTGCCACATCAGGTAGTTACTTTGACTCATTGTGTGGGTGGTGTTGATGCTGTGGCATTAAAAGTTTTGATGAGTAATCGGTGGGTGACATTAGTTTTTGTGTATGTCACTGGCAGCCCATGGCAACTGAGTGGACCTTATGGTTCGAGCAGTTTTCGGCTCCAGCAATTATAGGAGGTAACTTTAACAGTCATCATTATGACTGGGGATCACTACAAGTTGATGCTCGTGGTCGTCGGTTGGCGGAGTCGATTGCTAATCTAGGTTATCAGATTATGCAAGATGGAACTTCAACGTTCATACGATGGCAACAGATATGATACAAGAGTCAGTTCTTGATTTTTTTGTTTGCACGCCTGGCATATCGTCGTGCTTTGCGTTTGAAGTATCAGATGGTTTACGTGGGAGTGACCACTTCCCGGTTGCTTTGTGTCCGAGGAATGTGATGTCCAGATATGGGTTGGTATTTGGAATGGGTGGTGCTAGGTTAGGTAAGAAACGTGAGTGTTCAGTTGTGGATAATGGCATGTTTAGAGACTGGATTAGGGATTGTGCACCGGGTCAAAAGTCAGTGCCCAAATTAATGAAATCTAGTCATCCGCCATGGTGGACGCATAAGTGCACGATTGCTGTGAGAGATAGGCGGAGAGCGTATCGGCGGTGGAAGAGGGCCCCCTATGACGAAAGCTGGTTTGTGTACAGGGGTATTTCGGAGGAAACGCATTATGTGTTAACTCGGGAAAAACTAAATTATGGAGAGTGCTTATGTGAGCACTGAAGGATAAATGCACCGAAATATGATTTGAATGAATGAATAAAAGCCAGTAAGGTGCAACATGTATACAATACTAACGCAACGTTTCGGGTCTGAATGCGACCCTATATCAAGCGTAAAATAAAAAATAAAAATAAAAATTGTTTGGAGTGGAAACTCAAGTCATATTAAAACACAAGAAATAAAATCCAACCAACACCAACGAAAACACTAAGCACCAGAAGGAACTAAGACCAGTTAAAACCGGGCAATAGAGAGCCCCACAGTCTACCTGCCAAAGCAGATCGGCTGTGGATAGTGAGGGAAGCCAGGTGGTTTATATACCACTCACCCCTAGCGGGAAAAATCTTTAATTCCAAGTTTGTGTAGAGTCGAAATGTACTCCGCTATTTGATTATTAATGGGCATTATGTGATTATGAACGGGGGGGCCGTTGAGCTAGGATGCTAATAGTTTCTAAATTAATTCTGGACCTGTAATTTTTTTCATGAAACAACACACGGGTATTTGGAAGGTCTGGGGAGTGTCCTGTCGCTATCTTATGCTGCACTAGGGAATTAGTTTTGTCATTGTACTTAAGGTTGGATCTGTGAGAATTTAATCTTTTGCAAAGAATTTGCTTCGTAGTTCCTATGTAAGAGGCTGTGCAGCTTTGGTCCCCACACGGAATTTGATAAACAACATTTCTCTTTGTTTTTAGGAGCTCTTTCGTGTTGGGACCAAAGCTGCACAGCCTCTTACATAGGAACTACGAAGCAATTTCTTTGCAAAAGATTAAATTCTCACAGAACCAACCTTAAGTACAATGACAACACTAATTCCCTAGTGCAGCATAACATAGCGACAGACCTTCCCAGACACTCCCCAGACCTTCCAAACACCCTTGTGTTGTTTCATGAAAAATATTACAGGTCCAGAATTAATTTAGAAACTATTAGCACCCTAGCTCAACGGCCCCCCGTTCATAATCACATAATGCCCATTAATAATCAAATAGCGGAGTACATTTCGACTCTACACAAACTTGGAATTAAAGATTTTTCCCGCTAGGGGTGAGTGGTATTTTTAATATGACTTGAGTTTCCACTCCAAAAAATTTTATTTTTATTTTATTTTTTTATTTTACGCTCGATAAAGGGTCGCATTCAGACCCGAAACGTTGCGTTAGTATTGTATACATGTTGCACCTTACTGGCTTTTATTCATTCAAAACTTATGTGAGCAGGTTGCAAAATCGAATTCGTTAGCGAGGGCATGGAAGGCTCTCACTCCAGGCTGTGCTAAAACTAGACAGAAATGGGCATATAGCTTGACTGCGACTATCACAAACTGGGAAATACTGCGGAGTGAAGCCATGGCTGACACCTTCAATGATTGGTTCGCAAGTGTCTATGCTCTATCAGGAGGTGTTGCCCCCCCCCCCTCCGAAATTCTCGAAATCTGCAGTTTCACTGGCAGGTGACTTGGCGTGGGATATCTGCGAATTCAGGGTATCTCAAAGTGCAGAGATTCCAGCGCATCTGGGATAGATGGGATTGGATATGGTGACTTGCGTCAACGATCGGAAGAGGAGCAGAAGTCCCTCTTGTCTCTGTTCCAACGACTGCTGGAGGGTTCACCTGTACCACGGGTATGGATGTTCACGGTTTTGGCACCGGGTTTTGGTACCAGTTCATAAACCGGGGAGTAATAGGGAAGAGCTGGTGAATTATGGGCCGATAGCGTTACTCTCATGCATTAGGAAAGTATATGAGCAGATGGTTGTGAGGAGACTTAGTTGGCATCTGGAATACTATGGATATTTGGCTGGTGTGCAGTTTGGGTATCTCCCAAACAGGAGCGCGCAGGAGGCGTGGGTGCAGGGTCAGATTGTTTTGGCAGTCTTTCTGGACATCAAGGCAGCCTACGACACTGTCTATTAAATGGGTTAAGGCATCCATGCACGAGATGGGGGTTAGCCCACAATTGATCGATACTATTGTCTCTCTCCTTGGAGATCAAATCTTTGTAACAAAGGTAGGTGACAATTGGTCTTCGAGAGCGCATACTGGCAGAGGGCTTCTCCAGGGCAGCTGTCTTAGCCCAACCCTCTTTGCTAGAGCCATTAATGATGTGCTTGTTGAGGTTGGATTATTTGCCAATATAGTCGGCTACGCAGATGATGTGGCAAACTGGTTTGTAGGAAACAGACTTGATCTGATGGCAGAACAGGCACAGCTGGTGTTAGACAATATTGGGTGTCTTTTGCGGGACAGAGGCCTTTTTCTCGCAGCGGCAAAAACGGGGATAGTGGTGTTCTCGAGATATGAAAGAGTGCAGTTTGCACAAATCCAATTGAAAATGGGTGATCAGGTGGTGAGTCCGAAGCCTAGTGTTTGGTACTTAGGAGTTATTTTGGATTTTGCCTTGGACTGGGGTCAGCATATACTCAATCTGAAGAGCAAGGTGCAGTCGCGTACTGCAGTCCTTAAGGCTCTGTGTGTAGGTAAGGATATCAGGAGAGGGACGTTTTTGGCAGTGTATAGAACCTTTATACGGTAAGTTGTGGATTATCACTTGCCTTTTTTGGTGGGTGTGAAACGGCATGTTAAAGCGCTGCAGGTAGTGCTAAATGTGTGTGTCTCAGGTTAGTATCAGGGTGTTTGGCTGCCACTCCTGTCCAGGTGCTCTGGGCAGAATGTAACGAGCTGCCTGTCAAGTGTCGGGCAAAGGAGCTGCTTGTGGTGCTCTGTTTGCGTAATCTGAGCAGGGGGCACCAAGATCCTGTTGGTTGGATACTAGCGGACTATGGGAAACTCAGTGAGAAGGTCAGTGAGAAGGTACGTGAAGGGGAGGCGGGGGCTGGGGTCACGCTACTCCAGCGGGTTTTGGATCGTCCTGTGGCTTATGCCATGCCGCTCAGTCCGTGGTCGTGGTGCCCAGAGCTGCGTAGCATTTTTGTGCAAGGTATGGCTGGATGCGAAGTATTTTGTGATGCGTCATATCGAGCTGCGGAACATGTTGAAGGGATTGGTGTGGCAGTACCGTCACTGAAAATTACAGTGAAGCGGTACGTTACAATGGTGACTTCTAGTATATTGTGTGAATTGCTTGCGATTTCGGTTGCACTGGATATTGCACTCGACTTAGACCTGCCGTCTTTGTCATTGCAAACAGATTCACTTTCGAGCTAGCCTATAGGCTACTGAAACGGTCGAGTGAGCAGCTAGATGTTGGAGACCTCTAATATTCTCCATTCTTTGGAAGTTGTGGGTGGCATCCCGCACAAGTGCGGTTGCATTTCAATGGACGAAGGGTCATAGTTGGACCCAGGGAAATGTTGTTGTGGATGGACTGGCCCGAGAGGCATTGTGTGCGGATTGTGCAAAGGTAATCCCGGTTCTTTCAGCACGAATGCAGCGGCCAGTAGTAAAACAGTGGTCTTTGGTGATGTGGCCGGCTGAATGGGACTCTGCTGAAGTTGCAAGAGATTTCCATGCAGCCCATCCATGTTGCTCCTTGAAGTCCAATGTGGACAAACTTGGCTTTCGGAATGCAAGGACGATTTCCAGTTTGCGTGTTGGCCATTCATTGCTCCATGCACATCAGTTTTGCTACGATACGCTAACTACCAACGTTGCAAGAGCTGTTATCACATTCCCTAGGGGCTAGACCAGTAGTTAGGTTGCGTGCCACAGCCAGTTTTGTGTAGAGTCGGGGTTAAATGTATAGGGCGTTACTGCCTCTTTCCCCCGATGGCTTGTGAGGCTTGTGAAACAGGCCCGCTGGAACTTTCTTTGTCTGGGAGGAAGAAAGTGGGTCGGAGTGGTGCTTCAGCAGTGTGGTGAGACCTGTGCTCCTGTGCTTTTGTGATTTCTATCCGTAAATGAGAAAAAGAAAGTGGGTCAAGGCGGTGCAACGATGGTGTGGTGAGATCTGTGCGCTGGTCTGTGTTGCGTGATTAATGTGAAACAGGGCCACTGGAACTTTCTCTAGATGGGAAAGAGAAATTGAGTCAAGGGAGGTGCTTAAGCGCCGTAGTGAGAGCATACGAGTACTGTGCTTTGAGCTGATGTGATTAGATTTGGGTTGATTTGGTTTCATGTGGTTTCATGTGATTTGGTTTGGGTTGATTTGTGGTTGGTTTGATGGCTGATTTGTATTAATGTTGTATTTTCAGTTGATTGGGGCGTGCGGTCTAGGGCCAGGGAGTCAAATAAATCTTTCGTGGAAGAATCCGGGCGTACGGTTTTGAGCCACGGCTCTGGATAAATACTCGTTGAAAGAATCCGTGTTTCAACTAAACGCATACAGTTTTAAACCAAACTAAGCTACGTTGTTAATTTCTAGTCTGAAGGCCTCAAAATGTGCAGCTAGAAACGATAGGCTGACCATCTGTTTTATAGCGGAGGATTTCAGAGCTGAGCTCAAAGTGGACAGCAACAATTACGGCATCCGCGCTCGTTCACATCTTTGCAAATGAAAAAAAATTACTGACCAACAATTATTCACCCGCGCCAAGTTAGGCAACAAACAGCACATCAATTCAATTGTCGAGGACATAGCCATAGACATAAAAAATGTACACGGATTACAAACAAACACGTCAAAGATGGGTTGTATGATTGAAGTTTCACTTTACTTCTTAACTTGTTTTTATTAGTGAAGAGAAAACTCTTTGCATTACTGTAAAATCACTACATGCTCAAAAAGTTGTTGGGAAAAACCTCTTTCTTCATACTACATTTTGTACAAACAGTAACTGCATCAGTACATGTAGAGTGATCAAAAGGGTAAGTGAAGCTACTTATCTGGGCTTCCAAATTGACTCACAGTGGACGTACAAAAAGCAGATTGAGAAACTCATTAAAAAACTTATGAAACTTATGCCAAGTCTTTACCATAGAAGATATCTCTTAAGCACAAAAAAAAAAAAAAAAAAATCTACTATGCTTGTATAGAGTCAAATTAGATATGGCATTGAAATTTATGGCTTTGCCGCTGGCTGCCACCTAAACCGACTACAAAAATTACAAAATAGAATTATAAAAATTTTTTTTAAATGAATTTGGAAATTTATAAACTAAGGAGGTTTATAGGAAAACTGAAATTCTTAAAATAAGACAGCTGAGAGATTTTGTAGTTGTTCTAAAAAAATTATTTTAATGATGAATATAAAATCAGTTGCAACACCAAAAATGCTTATCTGCGAAAAACAACTTACCGATATGAGGTGCCCTTTATGAGGAACAATTACGGTAAAAGAACTTATACCACAGCTGTGACGTCACGCTAACTCAACGCCATGCTAAATTTCCGTTGGTTAAATCCCGTTAACCAACACCAGGAGTGTGCGTCATCGCAAAGAGTGTGGGTTATCAAGTTACCTCACACTTTTGCCGATAACCCACACTTTTGCCAATAATCCACACTTTTGACACTTCCGGATCACGCAACCGGGAACACACACCAACGACCAAATACATCGTGAAAAAAAAACGTAACGCAATAAAAACGCACAAAACTTAATTACCTAAAAGGAATGAAATCCCACCCCTGCAAACTCTTATACGTCTGGCAAATATCTAAGCCATTCACGCTGCGTTAACTCCCCCCTCCCCCTCCCTCCACAAACTATAATGCAATGACCTTCATTCATACCGCTACCCTATTACCTAGTTTTTAAAC
>JAHWFP010031141.1:20753-37360 GCA_023313725.1 Lithobius niger
ATTTGTTCCTGATATGACCCTGATACTGTTAATAATGTTTTTGATATTGTTAGCATTGTTATATTTTCATTTGTTGATTTTTAGTGGTGTTATCAGTTGCCAGTGTAATGTCTAACCATATGTGCTTGCCATTGCTTTCAAACTGTATCACTGTTTAAGAACCATATTTCTCTTTTTCCTCACACAATGTCCTTGCATATTTTTATGTTGTAATCCGGCACACACAAGTTTTTACAAAACTTCGGGCCGATTGCTGAATAAACCTATTATTATTATTATTATTAAAAGGTACACGGATAAAAATTTATAATTTTCAATTGAAATACGCAAATGTACAATTAGGAAAATTGCATTGTTTAAGTGCTGTTGTCCTTTACAAATTAAATTATGTTAAAGCACAAAAGCACTTAAGCAGATGCAATTTTGTCAATTGTACATTTGCTTATTTCAATTAAAAATCGTCTATTTTTTTATCCGTGTACCAAATAAAGTGAAACTTCAGTCATATAACCCATCTTTTACGTCACACTTTTATGGATTTGTAATAATATATAGTATAAGCATATCATAGTGTGGTATTGTGAATTAGTTTAATCTGTACGAATATTAGAAGCATAAAGACGTTTCCATAGGTCCTTATGTGGCGTGTCCATATCATTATTAACCCATGCACCATCTCTTTCTCTTGGTTCGTGTTCGCTTAGTACCAAATTCCTTATAACATGCAGTAGAAAATGAATTAAAACTAAACGTGTATAGTTTTCAAGTATTTTCTATCAAATTGCACAGAGCATTCTGGGTTTACTGTAACAAATTGTTTCCCCCTTTACAGGCCCGGCAGTGCGTTGACAGTTTGGTTACCTTTTCTCCAAGACCACTGAATGTTGACGTTATTAATCAGGTAAAAACAAATTTATTACTAAAAAGTACATAATGGTCCGGTGAAAAAGAGGCAAAAGGACTTGCAGAAACCAAGTCAACAAATATTAATACAACGTTTAAAATTGTAGTAATAGGATTTAGGATTGCTCCATCATTGGTACTGTCAGACTAAGCCGTGAGGTTTAGTTGGTGTCCAACAAGGCGCCCACCCTGCAAGGCCTACGGCTCAGCTCGGCAGTCCGTGTCACATTCAAGTCGTCGCACTTAAGTCGTTTGTTGAAAGTCATCATCTAAAGCAATTATGCTGGTCCAAACACGATGTTACATTTAAGTTATTTCGGCAATGCCATTCAAATAATGTATCCTGATACTGTAAAATAGTGATAAAAACAATCAAAGCTATGTCAAAACTGTATGTTTGCTCGTTCCTAGTATTCCTGAGCCAGTTTTGTTACACAAGTTATGCGTCAATCTGATATAACCCACCTTGACCCTCAACGACATGAACCAGTAAATAGGGTTCGACCAAGCGTTATCAGAATATTGCTTTAGATATCTGCTCTTCACGTATAAACTAACAGATAGTGTAGTTCCTCAGCCTAAAATCCATGTCTCGCCTGTAAGTTCTGTAAACGGCATCTTACGCTTTGGTCCCACCGCTGCTTTTCCTACAGGCACTGTCTGGTCGTTTATAGTGCATTATCCCTTGTTTTTACCTCATTCAAATTCATGCTTATGTCGATTGTGACATGTAAAAGATTCCTGTAACTTACGGTTGAATTATCTAACGAAACTTGACACCAACGCAAATACCGGCTTGATAACAACAGGCTCATAGGCGCGGGGTAAGGAGGGGGCCGCCGGGCGGCTGGACCCCTCCAAAATTTCGAAGTCCAGATTTTGACAGAAAATGAGTTTGTAAGATCCCGGATTTAAGGACAAACAAATCTGAGGTCCCTGGACTGAGAACAAGTGTCCTAAGGTCCAAATACATTCTATATGTGAGGAAAAAAATGTCTGTAAGGTCCTGAAACTGAGGACGAGTGTCTTAAGGCCCCGTTTTTTGAGGACAAAAATATCCCTAAGGCCCCGAAACTGAAGGTAAGTGTAAAGTCCCGTATCTGAGGAAAAATGCCGCTTAGGTCCTTGAATGAAGCAAAAAGCAATGAAATGGAGCATGCAATGACTTAAATATGTGAAAGCTTCTATTGATTAATACCTTTAGCAGTTTTGGATAAACTTGCGTAGAAGGTCTCACCTTATTCACGTTTTGATGATGTATTTTCAAAAATGAGTTCTGCACTTGGCTGGAGATCTTCCCTTCCTCTGGCACCTCTTACACTGTCTTGCGTACGCAATGAAGTATGTCATGATTCAGCATAGGTTCATACTGGAAACTTAATCCCCCCCCCCCATCTGCAATAACTGGTTACAGGCCTGCTTGACATCAACACAGGGCCCTCCATTTAATCTTCCGCTTTAAAGCTTTTTCTACATTCTGGCGTGAAAATAAACAGAAACACGTTTGATTGTAGCATAAATGCTTAGTAATAACTACAATTTAATTACTGTTGTATTAAGTTTACACGTCATAGCCACATGTTCATACTGCTTTTTGCCACATGTTGATAATTGCTTCTTTCCAAAAGACTCTTACCTTTTAATGGATTTAAAATACTCCGTCACTGTACTTTTCAGTTTTTGCAGCATATTTAAACCATGCGCAACGGCTGTTTGCTGTGACGTCACCATGAGTTAGCCAATGACGAACGAGAACAACGGCTGTTTGGCCGTCTGATTGGACTAGCCCAGTCACGTGATGTGCACGTCACAGCAAACAGCCATGGCGTGTGGTATAGTACAAAATAAAAGATGTGCTGCAAAAATACTGCTGTGATGGGAAACGGAATCTGCTGATTCATAATGCTCTACGTATTAAAAATGATTTTGTTCTGAAAATATTACTACCAATAATCAACTTGTTTTCATAATATGTTAGCAGTGCACATTTGTTTTATTTTTTTTATAAACTAAATTTGTTACATTGTTTTTCCTATCCTCCACATAATTCTTGTACTTTATAAGCCGTTAAAAAAATCGTTAAGTACTTTAAGATGGTGTGGTGTGTCATTACAGCCCAACAGCAACAGTCACAGTGATGCAAAGTTTTATTTACTGCTCTTCATTCAACGAATATCAGGAACAGACATTGGCATTAGCGCCGGAGGATTTTTCATTGTCCATAAAACCCTTCTGCTCACTGTAAGAATTATAATTTATGAACCTATACGTTTATTTGAACAGTTTTTCTCGATATAATTTCTATTTAAATAGGAATTTCCACATTACATCTCTTCAAGATAAAAATTATTTTAAACAATATAAATGTGACGCTTTATGGTATTGCTATGTCTGATATTTGCTTGTTCACCACAAACACAAGTGTCAATTAAGTAGCCTACAATCATGACCTAAGTAAGATCCTTAGGAGCTGAAGAAGAAAAATCATCAGCTAAAGCAGCATCGCTAAAGTTACGTTTTTTATCTGAACAAGTAAAAGTAATTTTTTTAGTTCTTCTTGCACGTATTATGTCATTGCTAAGGTCCAATTACTTGCACCCCGCGAAATGTGCTATTATCGGTGGGTAAAGGTTAGGACTTCGTTGCACAAATACATTGCATCTGCCATCGTTTAAGAAAAAAAGTACTGCACCTACCTGAAAACGCTTGCGTGTGGGTTTGAGAGCAGCAGACAAAGAAAAACAATTGAACTGGGACTTTTGCAAACAAAATTAAAGGTTAGGCACCAAAAATAAAACAACATCGAATTTTTTTTAAATGCATCGAGATAAATATGTACATACACAACAAATTTATGAAAATGTAGATAAAAGCAGAATACAAATAGGAGTGAAATATATAAATCAGTCTCAAACAAAGCCGAGTAAATCAAAAACAAACAAAATTTAGTCAGATACTTAGTAGTAAATTGCAAAACCAAAAAAATAAGAAACAAAGATACAAAAAGCTGCAAAATATCAACGGTAATGGTACGTTCAGCTTACAATGCTAAACAATGAAAACATGCATTCTAAACTATTTCTGTTCAGGTTAATCAACCACCCAAACAGATGTTTCTGAAACGTGTGCTGTTACTAATTACTTTGATGCTAACAGTCAGTTTATTGTAAAATTTGCTGCCAAGGTATAACTTACATTCGTGTAGTCGTTCTTTAGAAACTTTTGGTTGCGTAACATAAAAAGGTGATTCATTCTAGTGTGATAATTCGTGACAAGGCGATGAACTCAAGCAGATGAATGGAGCATCAGTTTCCAAGTTTTCCGTAAAGCTAGCAGAGCAATCCGGCGGATGCACGCCTCTTGGCGAAGAATAAACACTTGCAAAACTTGCACTGAACGCATCTGCAAGTGCTTCGCCACTCAGAACAGCATTGCTGGAATGTCCAGGTGAATTTCGATCATACGTCCACGTAGTACGACTTTTCACATCTGGAGGACGAAGCCTGCACCAGGCTTGAGAAACCGAATTAGTGCTTGCAACCGCCTTACAAATGCACGAGCCATAACTGGCTTTTTCAGGCCTTAATATAAAAGCTGATTCCTGAATCGTGGCTCCATATACAAACCACAGCTCGTAGGACGGCACTCTTTTCCACCGTTCATACGCAATACGTCTGTCCCTGACCGCAGTGTTACAGACTGCAGTCCACCACACAGGATCCGACCTTTGGCTGGCCATAAAACGAGCTCCCCCAGCTGCATTTTTACAACATGTTTGTCACACCATGCTGTGAAAGTCCCGTTATCCGCCTTTGGTTTTCTCCATTTCAAAACAGGACGATGAACAGCTCGACAGAATGGGAGCGAAGCAATGGAAAGATGACCGTTTCCTCCGAGATCATCAGACACTGAAGCAAAAAGACATTCGCAATGTCTGGAGAGCAAAGGTAGAGATCTAACACTGACTCAGGTAACTCGCTGTCATGCCAGCGAATGTATGTTGGCAAACCATTGTGAACCACAGTCAGACCAAACGTATTAATGGTTTGAACCAGTCGTCTGCCGCTTGTGTCACATCGGACTGACTCCCACATGTAGTGGTAAGCATTAAAGTCCCCGGTGCAGAAAATTGCCCCAGCCACGACTGCTAGAAATTCCTGACATTTTCCATGATGCGTGCAGAAATACAACTGTAACCAACTTGCTGCACATGCACACTTCGATACAGTGGCATCCTGCATCACTGATATGCGCGATTCGTAAGTATGGAACGTTCCACTTGATGAAAATTCTAACGTTTGAATCCACGCTACCTGAAACGCAATCGACATTAGATATAGAGCACGCATAATCACTATCTAACCTAACTGCTTGTATTGGTAGGATATAAACATATTTTAGCAAGTTATCAATTTCACTTAACTTGTTTTTCAAGCTGCATCCCAGGACCAAAGTGGAAGTGCACTTGTGAATTAGAATGCCAACTTACACTCCTACACTCTGTCTGCTACCTACACCAGGGCCTTTTGCATCGCAATTACCACTAACCGATGACTCCGCGGATTGTGCTGGATCCCATGTGTCTGATACAGTAATCTCCGTGCTGTATGGGTGGCCCTGCGTTACCTGATCACGGATAACACTAATGCTAATACTACTTGAATAAAT
Source organism: Lithobius niger (assembly GCA_023313725.1). NCBI lineage: Eukaryota > Metazoa > Arthropoda > Chilopoda > Lithobiomorpha > Lithobiidae > Lithobius > Lithobius niger. The sequence goes on from JAHWFP010031141.1 coordinate 26,325, forward strand.
TATGTCTTGAACACTGCTCTCACTTTCACCACCTGCTCCACTCACACACATCTTCTCATCACCTTTCTGCAAACTGAGCACTTCTGTTGACTCACAGACTGCAGCACTGAGACTGACAACACTGTTGCCAGCAATGTTGCCTTCCTGTGACTGCTCCTTTAAACGTTTATTCGCCTTCTTTCTTTTCGATGGTGGGGCACTGTGGGCAGTGCCATCTGATTCTGTGCCAGAAACTCGTTGCGCAACAGATGGTGCTGCTGCAACCATGGAGATATGCTGCGGAGCCACAAATGTAGAGCCAGAGCTGCCGGTGCTTTTGTTTCATGGCTACCATCAGTTTGTCGCTGCTTCACCACTGTAGAATCCGTGGACAAAGCTGGGTTAGGCAGGTTGCTAGCTGTATCAACCCCACGGTTTTTCTGTGCCAAGTCTTGCTGAATATTTCTGATCACACACTCACGTTCCGCTCTGGCACCGGCTTCAGCCTTCAGGTGTTGGCAGAGGTCACGTAGGTCACGGTAACAACCACACACCGCACATCTTACACTTGCGTATATGCGGCAGAAGCGCCCAAGAATGCCACAGCGCAGGCAGCACGGCGAGCGGTGTAAAACCGCGAACAGGGTTGGAATGTCCTTTACATGTAGGATCTCTGGCACATCATCTATTGTAACAGTTTTATGCAGGGTAACCTTTACCAAATACAGTCCTGAGGCACATATGTCTCTGCTGCCCACTGACAGTTGTTCATGAACATGTGAGGTCAGTTTACCAAAACGGTGCATCACCGCACTCGCGTCTTTTGACGTGATTTCGTATGGCAACCAATGAAGTTTTGCTTCCACTTGTTGATTGCCCAAGTCACAATGTCAACAGGTTCATTACTGATAGATTTCTTAGCATGCAGAAGTTTTCTCTTTGCACTCACATCATTTAGCAGAACTTGGTGAGTGCCACCCATTCACAACCCGCACACAGCCCCTATAATTTGAGGGCCCACTACTGGTGCAGTCACCGAGAATACTTGGACACTAAGATGTGGTGCGCCTCGTTCATTGCACATAAACACCACCGAACGCAACATCGTAACGATATTCAGTGCTCCACCGCATAACCTCTTCAGATTTATAATTCGTCTTGCTATTGACCTATCGGTTTCAGTTTTTACACGATTAGCAACATTAAAAATCTCTTTAACTATAGCAATTGCCGCTTGTCAATCGTCGTTTAACTTTCCTTGTTCAACAATCTTAATCTTGCTATAGGATTGATTGTTGACACTTTTGTTGACACCATTGTTCACGTTGTTAGCCGCTATTTCATTACTACTATTACCTCCATTTTCCTTTTTGATACCAAATTGTCTTAATTCCTAAATCGGAATTCCTCGTCTTCTTGCTTCTGCACATACTTCCTTGAATATCTGCTTGGAAACCACCCTGGATTGAATGTCGTCATCCGTTATTGTATTTAAATTGCGGCATTACCCTAACAGCTCCCTTACAACAGCAGCCATTGTGGACGTTTCTTTCCCTGCACCCAATCACCGTTGAATCTTGTTAGAGTGAGCTTTAGTACGATTTTTTGCCCCTCGCCTCTTTGTTGCACCATTGCAACATTTTGACATTGTATTCCCTCTCTGCATTCTATAGAATGGGTGAAAGGGCATAGTGGCGTTATTGGACTTTGAGGTCTTGGAGGGCAGAGTGGAAAGCAGCCCTGACATGTCGGGTGCTGCTTGGCATTAACCACGTGTGTGATTATGAGAATGCATTGGATGTCCTGCCGTATTGGGCAGCGTGTTTACTGTCTCGGATTTGACCAAGCCATTCACTGTTACCATTTCATAAGCATCGCAATGGATGGAGTGAGTCGGCGTACTGCACAGCTTGTGGTGCAGAAGACTTGGTTGATCATCTCTTTTTGTACTCCCGAGGCATAAGAAGAGCCGCAAGAAGCTTAATCCCTGGATTCGGAAAGGTTCGTCTATTAGTGATGTTCTCAGTACGGTCAAGTTGAGGGACAATGCGAGGTGTTTAAGAACCTTTGCGAAATTCTGCAAATCAACTGGTGTTTTCTTGTGAGTGTTTGCATCCTCTGTCTCAGATCTGATTTGCATAGTGATGGAGTTGCTCAAGAGCTGCATGGTGGTGTACTAAACTGGTAAATATACTTTGCTGTAAATGTATTCTGCTGTTGAACGATGAATGTATGATTATTGTAATAGTTCTACTTTTAGTTTGTGTTTTGTTTAGGGTACATGGCTACGAGCCAAAACCCTATAATACATTCAGCCTCCGCCTGCGGGCTTCAGACCTGTTTTCGTTATAGTATAGTTTTTTCTGTTGTTTTGTGTTGATGTAGAGTTTTGTATAGCTTTGTTGGGAGTATATGGTTTCGTGCCAGGACCCCAGAATAAACACATGAGCCTCCTCCTGTCCATTTCCTGAAAAATCACGTGCGCAAACGAGCTCTTATTAAGAATGGCTTGCCGGCAATGCTAATACACGGCCAAATAATATACTAACAGAACAAAAAAACGGTTTCGCCGTGTAGAAAAAAAGCATTAGAGCTCGTATCGCCATACTCACAGCTGCGAAGGTACACAAATAAAAACGGGTTAGAGTTCACTCGAACGCAACGAACTATAATTTGAACTCCAACTCCAATAAGGACTGTTTTTACTCATGGTTATGTCAGAAATTGAACGCAGTTTGTGTTTGAAATGTTTAATGTTTGTGTGTGTGTGTGCGTATTTATGTTTCTGTGCACTTAATTTGTGTGTTATACAGGCCTTTTTTAAAAATAGTTGTCTGTGTTTGTAGTTTTATATTTTATCTGTTTCGTGTGAGTGACTTTATGTGTATTTTGTGAGTATTTATAATTTGTGAAATAAGCAGACTCCTGAATAAGGTAGTTATTTTGCCTGTGTTTGTGTTTTATGGTGTATGTTTTAGTTCTAATTTGTGTTAGTAATTACGTGTTCATTTTGTATATGTATTTTTAATCTTGCAGTTTTGTAGATTTTTTTTGTTTATAACGTCTGTTTTGTATGTGTCTGGTTTAGATTTTCGCTCTGTTTCATGTGTGTGTAATGTTGTATTGCGTGTGTGAAATATCCAACTGTTTTGTTTGTTTAATTAGTGATGTACATGTATGCGATTTCACTGGAGGATGGCATGTCACAATCCTTTTTTACTAGAATTGGAATTCAAATTATAGTTTGTTGCGTTCGAGTATAAATTCTAATCCGTTTTTATTCGTAATATCTTCACAGCTGTGAGTTTGGAGATACGAGATCTAATCCTTTTTTCTCAACGGCGAAGGCGTTTTTTGTTCAGTTAATTTGTTGGGTATTTTCGCTTCCTTTTTATTGTAATTGCGACGGTCTGGTCTATCATGTGTATGGTATGTCCGCTGTCCATACAATTTTGTTTGCGAAAAAACGGAACATTACAAATGCGTTCCGGTTCCGCCCAAGCTTTATTCCTAGTATTATTTGATGGCAACACGCTAGCCTGTGACATATCGATGGGTACTTGATTCTACATTGTAGCAGATAGCTGCAGTATCCTGTCAAACATTCGCAGAAAGAATTCAGCTGGCTTCCCGACGCCCGTATTGATGAAATAAATAAGTCATTCAGTCATGTCGTCCGCCCAAGGCCTCAAAATTAAAGAGATTTAAGCAAAAACCAAGACCATTTCATTTTTGTTCTCCACAATGAGTTAACCTACCTCTGGCTGACAATGCTAACTCGAAAAATATACAACGACAATGTTACTTTCTCCGCGCCGAAGCATTGTTGCATCTTATTGAGTGTGCTCTAACGACAATGGGAACGGCAAAGGGACTGGCAACCGGGAATGGCAACGGGAAGGAGACTCGGGTGAAGTTGGAAGGGCCTTATTCAGCATTCATCCCAATGTCGGGAACACTCGCAGCATGGATTGGCTCTCCAGGAGGGATGTAGCAGTGATCTACAGGCTGAGGACCGGTCACTGCCTTCTGAGGCGCATGCGTTTAGGCTGAGGCTGTGTGGGTCGCCCATCTGCCAGTGTAGCACGGAGGAGGAAACTGTAGCGCACTTTCATTTGGTCTGTCATTAATGGGCTCTCGGTACCGGGACCACCTTATTGGAGCGAAGTTCCGCTATGAAGACATTCCAATGTAAACTTGGACCGTGCGTCACGCGAAAACCACAAGGACTATCCAAGCCACACTTTGCATGCAGTTGCACGGGAGGCTGGACGAGGTTTATCAAAAAAAATCCGGATTCGGGCATGGGGTTGACGAACCATCAGGGTGACAAAATGGACCAATAGCTAGAGCCAAAATGAAAACAAGAACGAGACGGCGAAGCCTTTTCTAATTGTTAAAGGCATCCGATTGTTAGAAGCTTGAATGTTCAAAGATTGATTGTTGTGGTTGATTGTTGAATTCTCTTCTGACCTCAATAGCAGACGTGTCTCTTAACTGTAAGCAAATAAAAACATATTTTGTAAGGTTGGGCCGACCCCGACCGTTTTAGAATGCCTCACGTAATTCCCTTCCGACATCTGCTATTTCGATAGAAATCGTGTTCGGTATACAAATTCCAGAGAGATCGGTAATAAACCAAATTGAGGATACTTTCACAATTCGTCGACCGATTTTGACATTGGAATACACCATTTTCAAAGTTTTTTTCACCACCTTTCCAATGGTCCAAACCCCAAGCAGCTGTTTCTTGTTGTTTACAAATTACAAAGCAAATTTTTAAATGTTATTGGGGGATTTGTTAGCGGTAATCGGGTCGGGATTTGGTATCGGGCAGTTTCGTTTAATCATCGGTTCTGGTAGAAAAAAGGTGATAGGCCCAGCCTTAATATTTTAGTCATGTTGAGGTTAAATCCCAATGCCACCAAAATTCAAATTGTGGAAAATGTAAGGGAAAGGTGCAGGGATAAAGGAAAAAACTAAAAGTTAAAGGATGAGTATCCACATTCACAGAAAGAAAGATGATAACGTTTTCATGATAGTTTTCCAGCTAAGTAGCTAGCTACCTTGGCCCCCTTAGCCTGGTGGAATGATGTCACTACTTTCAAGGCCGACCCTTTTTAGCCAAACGTCCAAACAGCAAAGAAAGCGGAGCCTGCTCCATTATGTCGACAGCGAAAATGACGACGGCCGTAGTGTAAAACTGGGGCTGCGACCTGCAAGAGGTTCTTAGTGTGTCCCCGCACAATTCACCGGCCGGTATCTCACTACGCCAGGCGTTGTTGTTCTGTTGGCAGACAAATCGGTTTGAGTAGTAGAATGGTGGACGTGCACCGGGTATAGGACTATAAATCGGGGCTTAAGTTAAGGATTATGTTAATGGTCAGGTATAAGACCTTTCAGGTCTTGGGCTCAGGTAATTCAATAAAGTCAAGTAAATTGAGCTCGAATCCGATCTTGAGCACCTTGCCTCTTTGTTGCACTATTATTACATGTAGTAGGATTTTGACATTGTTAGTCGCTCCGCTAAGAATGTTAGTTCCTTGTGTGCCATTGTACGTTCCTGTAATGCATCTGGCGTTTATCTGTGAACCCCCATTATTATTGTCCTGCGCAGTTTGTACAACTTTCATTGTTGGACCATTGTTGCAGCAGTGGATTTATATCGTGAAGACATACTGCTGCAACAATGAAACCGTTGTCTTACCACTAGTAAGAACCACGGCTAGGCGTGGTTTTTTTTCTTGTGTAAGTAAGAAAACGAAGGTCTTTGGTTCCTACTTAAGTAGTGAAAATACAATCACCGTCCATGTTTACGTATCCAAATAATTTTAAAGTATTAAATTATTTCACACTTTATATTAATAATTTTTATTTTTTTAAAGAAGAAAAAAGATTCTAAGCATAGAAAACGCGGGCGGTGTGGTTCTTACTTACGTAAGTAAGAAAACGAAGGCCTTTGGTTCTTACTTATGCAAGTAAATATACTACCGCTAGTATATTACATTAGGGGTCGCACCCCCCCCCAAAAAAAAAAAATACGTTTTTCCCTAAATACCTAAGTTTTATTTAGTCTGTTGGCAATGCAAGGCATACGAAACCACAAGTTTAATTTAACCTTCTAGGCAAGGCAACTTGGAATACACACCAGAAAAAATACAAAATTGCCAACTGCAGTACTCATACGGAATGAACGTAATCCACCAAAGTTTCTTTCCTTTCACGTATGATTTTGAAGTTGATGTAATCTATCAACTGGCAGCCATAGCCCTGGTTGACGTTCACTTTTCTTTAGTTCTTAAATGTTTTAGAAAGAACTGCTGCGCGCATCTGTAATTAATCTCTACCCCCCCCCCCCCCCCCTCCCCAGTTACAAGCGAGCAATCCAAAATGCATAGATCATTCCCGCTACAAACTGGTTGGGATGGAAAGGGGAACAGAATAAATATAGTGCGGACTGGTTGGGACTGGAGAAGCCCAGAGGAAAACTTAAAAAACTAACTCTGGAAATTAAAAAAAAAAACGTAAATTGACATTGAATTTTTTTTGCAAATATTCGATTGGAAATATTCGATTTTGTATATCCTATTAGAATATGCTCTTAACGAACGAATATTCGAATACATATCAATGTTTTCAAAATAATACATTTATTGAAGCTGAAGAAAGACCCGAAGGAAAGAATTAAAATGTATTAAAATAAACAAATAAATGCATTTATTGCAGTTATTGAGTTTTAAAAACGGAATGGAGCAATAAACATTTCCGCCAACAATGGCTTGTTATGCTATCACAATAATGGTTCGGTTACTAACAATGCAAATCGTTGTTATACAAATATGTTAGACATGGCGTTCGCCAACAATGCCGTAAGACTTTCGCATTATTGCCTTCGTGGCTTCGACACTCCAGTAAACAGCGAAAGTCTTACCTCATTGTTGCCGAACGCCATCGTCTAACTGATACTTGTAAGTAGTGTTTGTAGAGTGAGCGGAAACCTTGGAGGCCTTTAAGCTCAATAAATATTCAATTCAACTCAATCCAGTTCATGCTGGATGAAGAGTTGTGAGTTGTGATGTCGTGATTTGAGTGAATGACTCCGATGGGTTAATGTAGTTAAAGTGGCTTTGTTTTACCTTTAGAAGTTTTGTTGTACGTGGAGTGTTACATTTATTTGTAGTTGGGGTATGTGGCTATGTGGGTATAGGACTATAGTCTTCGGACGTCCGCCTTGGTCCAGGGCCCTGCAATAAACACCAATATATCAATCCTCCTCCTGTCCAGTTTTCTGAAATGTTTCGTGTGCAAACAAACGGGAATTAGTAACAAACAAGCCATAAAAAAGGTACAACAACGTCAAGTGTGCTGTAAAAAAAACGGTTATATGATTGAAGTTTCACACGGGTAAAAATGTATGATTTTTAAATTAAAATAATAAAATGTACACAATTGAGAATATTGCATCTGTTTAAGTGTTGTTGTGTTTATGTTTCGGTAGCACAACAGCACTTAAGTAGATGCAATTTTCTGAATTGAACATTTGATATTTAAATTAAAATTGTGAGTTTTTATCCGTGTACATTTTAAGAAGTGAAGTGAAACTTCAATCATATAACTTGACGCTTTCGTTTGGCTCTGCGGTAGGAATTGCGCCTTTGGTTTCAAAGGTCGTTTGTTCAATTTCCCGCTCAGGCAGTCTGACATTTAAGCCCAAAAGGCAACGTAAATAGGTTTGCGTCCGTATTTATTTACCCCTCTTCCAGCCCACTTTGCTTTCCATCCTGTTTAATCTGAGTGTTGTTGGTCGTTTGGTGGGTACACTGGAAAATTTCCTTTACCGTGCAGGGAAGCCCTCATGGGGCATGGGAGCTGCATTGAAGATGTAACAAAGCACATCCTGTTTATCCAATTGGCATGGCATTTTTGGTGATCACGTTAGCCGGGCCATGCGCAGATTTCCCCAATTGGAAACGTCTATTTCTCACATGAACAAAGTTCATGAGATGGGCAGGGCACCCTAATGCAAGTTCATGGGGTCTTAGGAGAAAACGAAGTCCTATGAGTCAGGTGTGTAATCCCAATGTTGTAGGGCTTTTGGTGGGGTGCAAGGAACTTTTGGGTCACCTTATGTAATAGGTAGTCAACTATCTTCACGCACTTTTATCGCATTGAACGGTTTCTGCACTTGATTCAACACAACTATTAGGGCACAAAAACCACCCATTTTCACCAAACTTTAACTGTTTCGCCGCATATGTATTTATCCTCACCATCGTGAAATACGCTTAGCTCAGGTTTTTGTTACCAAAATCTAATGACCTCCATGCAATTTGGTGACGGATCAACAGCGTGGTTCTTTGAAACGATTATTTAAATCGATAAGTTTGATTGATTGTACTGCTAAGTTTTGTCAGTTGATGCATGGTGTATCCATGTATGTATAACGTGTGTGTATGAGTATAATGTAGGTATTATCAACATGTTGCCCGTATTTGTATACTTTTTGCTTGTAATGTACCTTAAATTAATATTTTAAGTATATGATTTTCGTTGCTGTGCAATAATTTTGCTTCGGACAGTCTTCGGACTAATATACTCCTGCAAGATATTAAAATAAATGTTGGCGGAATTTTGAATTGTGGTGGGTCTATAATAATAGTCACGTGTGACTGTTTCAGTATTATTAGTGCATTGGGTACAAATAAATTATTAAGGTTTTGAATTGTGTGGTTCACTTGTAGCTTCAATAACTACTGTGCAGAGCTTAGAAAAATAGTCTCTATCAGCAGATTAACTACACTTGAGTAAAAAAAGAGCTACTCTTGCTAAAATTGGGCCGCTACCCATGAGGTTGCTTGTCCACTGCAAGTTAACTACACATGAGAAAAATGTGGGCTACACTAAGTAAATTGTTTCTCTAACCAGCGATACCTCATACGAAAATACGAGCTATTGTTAATAAACTGTTTCTCTACCCATCAACGGGTTATAACTCCTCTCCCCACCAAAACGTAGACCTACGCAAGAAGACAAAATAACAAAGGCGTGTGACAAAAAAAGAGAGGTTCATTAAAAGTTCCCTGGATACCCAAGTGAAATCAACAAAGGCATAGCTGAGCTTACAGAAAGAAGGAATGTGCGATGAACGGCTTTTAAAAAAAATTCACACTAGTGGTTCCACACGCATAAGTTTAACGAAATGGTAATATTTCAAGGAATATAAAAATTAACATATATCCAACCAGTAACGATGCATCAGGTTATGCCACATTTTACATATTCATAGCTTCAATAATGAGGACAAGTTTTGTGTCTCGAAATATTGCTTCTTCCTTTTTTACTCGTCTTGCATGCTGAGCCGTCACTGTGCATTTTTTCAACATAGCCGAGCTGCTAGGGGGATTGGTTGCCGACATGAGACGATGCAATATCGAATCGCGCTACCAGCATATGTACACGTTGTTTTTTTTTTTTTTTTTTAAAAAGCCTCCTCTGAGCGTTCTTCCGGAGTGGAAGCAATAAATCGCAATTGAAAAGAAATATGAGCTACTGGTTTCAAATTGTTTGTATACCAACTGCAGGTTAACTGCGTTCAGTAGAAAACCTCACTCGGCTTAGACCAACAAGGGCTTTTAAAACTTGCATCATTTGTGAAATGTAACTTTTTTTTGTAAAACACTATAGGTTTGAAAAGCTACTGAAGCCACTTCTCTGACTATAGATACCTTTTGTTTACAGATAGTTGGAAGCTTGGTTACCTATACTATCGTACTTTACCAAATGAAGTAAAGAAATATTCTGCTCAGTGGTAATTTATTGGATATATTCAGTGCCTAACCTGTTCTGTGTGTACGAGTGTGTACGAGTAGCAAAGCACTTTGAATGGCGGAATAATTTAGACCATATCGCTGAGTCAAGTCTCAAACAGATGTGCTGTGATTGTTATTTTGTTATTGTGTTAAAATCAAATGTTGTGTGGCATTACGATTAATAAAAGTATTTTAATGTTGCAACACATTTAAAGCCTTCATTTTTATTTCATTCCAAATAATAACGGCCAGTAACAGATTGGAGCCACCTCTGATGCATTCTTCGAACTGCACGGGGAAAAACTAATTTTAAGCGTTTCGTTAATTCTATCAGAGACATTGCCACTAGTTTGGTAAACATATAAAGCCTACACATGCACGAAAGGAGCGTACAAGTTAAAGTATTTTTTTCACTTTTTTTAGGTTCACATTTTATCGTGGAGTTGGTTTTGAAAAAGAGGCAGAAGTCTGTATATAAGATGCCTACCTCTGATCAAACTAATACGACGGCAAATAATAAAATAATGTTGTACGGCGAGATTCGTAATCGGTGCCGTTAAGTCTGATAAATTAGAGGAAAGCGTAGATTTTGTTCCGTTGCGGAAGTCTTACTTAGAGCTCTGTCGTTCATAGACTTCTGTGTTACTCAGCTTTCCCCAGAAATTTACTTCCCTGCATACGCCAGTCTAGCTGGTCCCCGCATGCGCCAGCGATATGCTTTACTGAGCAGCATGAAATGAAAACGCGGGTCGATTTATCACCCCCCTTTTTCCCCTTCTAATCCCCTGCTCCTTCCCCTCCACGGATTCCCCCATTGTGTGGTTCGATTTCACCCGCTGCAGCATCGCTGCCTACCTCCCCCAATATTCTCCACATTGTGGGTCTCAATACTCCTTCCCCCTCTATCCCTCCTTGGAACCTCTAGTGTTTGGTATTCTCAGGAAAGTAAGTAGCGTTTTCAATGCCGGGCGCCACTCTTATTCTTAGTGTGGTTGAATTGCTCATTAGGCTGGATTGAAAAAAAAATTTTTTTTAATTAATTTGGGCTGGGTGTGGAAAAGTTGCCTTTTGGTACAACTTAAGCTATGTAAAAAGCATTTTGCCCAAGGTTAATATTTAGGTCTGCCCCAAGCTACTTGAAAAAAAAATGATTTTCGTCCATTTTGCGATATTCTGCGTAAAAAATTATAATTTCTAAAAATAACAAATTAATTTCGGATGAGTATGGAAAAATTGCCTTTTGGTACA
>JAHWFP010031141.1:37460-52631 GCA_023313725.1 Lithobius niger
GAACTGTGTTAAATGCATTTTGCCCTAGGTTAATATTTAGGTCTGTCCCAAGCCACTTGAAAATCTCGGTTTTTCGTCCATTTTGCGATATTCGGGAAAAAAATTTTATAATTTCTTATAATTACAAATTAATTTTTGCTGGGCACGGAAAAGTTTCCTTTTGGTAAAAGGTAAACTGTGGTAAAAGCATTTTGCCCTAGGTTAATATTTAGGTTTGTCCCAAGCCTGCTGAAAAAGTGTCTTTTTCAGACTTTACCGAATTGTGTATTCAATTCAAATTACATTTCCTAAGTCATAATTTTGTTCAAAATTACCTTTGTTTGATTTATTTTGTTTGAAATAAATTATTTAATTTGTCTCTTTTATTTCAGATTCGAACACAATTTGAATGGCTGCCGTTTCTTGATGTAAGCAGCCAATGCCACGGCTTCGTTAACAGTTGCCCGATTTTTTGGAAACCCTTCATTTACCACAGACCGTACTTCCCACAAATGCTGGAGAGATGAAATGTTACTTGTTCCTTAAAGAACAAATAACAGAGATTTGAAGAGAACCCAGCACTCGCTGAAGTTTCAAGTTGCGTTGCGACCATAGTCGAAGCATTGTGGCACAAGGCATCGATTCCAATTTTAACGTACAAGCGCATTGTAGCGAAGATGAAAGAACTTCATGACGAGCATCGATATTTGCTCAAACCCTTCAAGAGCCGACAAAATGACCCTAACTATCAACCAAAGCTACAAAAGTATTGCACAAAATCACTTTAGTTGTCAGTTTGAGCGTCAGAAGAAGTACTGAATTCATTAATATTTGAAGATAATGGCGTGTTAAATGTGGCTGTTGTTGGAGTTCCACAGCAAATATTAGAATATTTTCTTTTCGTTTTTCGCATTCGTACAATCGTTTTGTAATGACTTGTCGATATTTCCTATCATTATCTTTCGTGTACTTCTCTGATCTTCCAAAAATAGTCTTTCTGTTGCAGGTACCTTATCAGTTTTCTCAGGCTTGCAGTGATTTACTTCCACGAATTTACAAACTGCACTGTCAAACAACTTGGAATTAGAGTTTGTGCAATAGCTTTGAAGCTTTGTTTTATAGTTAGGAACATTTTATCGGCTCTTGAAGGGTTTGAGAAAATTTCGATGCTCGCCATGTAGTTCTTTTAGCTTCGCTACAATGTACTTGTGTGTTAAATTCGGAATTGATGCCTTGTGCCACAATGCTTCCAATTTGGACACGACAGAATTTGACAACTTCAGCGAGTGCTAGATTCTCTGCAAATCTCTGTCATTTCTTCTTTAAGGAACAAGTCACATTTTATCACCCCAGCATTTGTGGGAAAAACGGTCCGTGGTAAATCCGAAGGGTTTCCAAAAATCGGGCAACTGGTACGCAACCGTGTCTTAAGTGCTTACATTCAGAAACGCCAGCCATTCTAATTATTTTCTAATATAAAACAATATAGACAGATTAAATAATTTACTTCAAACAAAATAAATCAAACAAAGGTAATTTTGACAAAATTATGACTTAGGAAATGTGATACACAATACACAATTCCGTGAAGTCCGAAAAAGCCACTTTTTCAGCTGGCTGGGAAAACCTAAATATTAACCTAGGACAAAATGCTTCTACCACAATTTACCTTTTACTAAAAGGCAACTTTTTCACACCCAGCCCAAATTAATTAAAAAAAATTTTCCCTTTACCCTATTGCTTATTTCTCCGTTTTGACATCAAGCGCGATAAACCTCAACAACGATCGTGCGTGCAGTGATTGTTCCTCTTCCAACTTTGAAACTATTCATCTCGGCTCTAACAGCTAGCATTATTGAAGCAATATTTAGTTTGTTACCGATTGTTGTATACCACATCCGTTCACAATGTCAGCCGCTCGCTCTTTTTCTTTGCTACCACATAAAGAATGCAGCTGCTCGCCCACTTTCACTATAGTGCATCGTGAATTCTCTTGCTTAGTAACGGCTGACCTCAAGCTCTCATGTAAAATCCGAATTTTCGAAGTTTAACTAATCTGCTGTCTTCCAATATTTTCCACTCAAATTTAATAACCACTGCTTCCAATATTTCCACTCAAATTTAATAACCAGGTTATTTCCATGTTTTCAAGGACTTGCACGAAGCTTCAGTTGCCTGTAGAGCTGTGCAACTAAATAATTAAAGACGATTCGCTTTTAAACATTTTCCAGCACTGTCGTTTAGCCAAGTAAAATGCACCGATCCGTAGCTGATCTACCGTCTTCAAAAGTAAAAATGGTCAAAACATTTGAATACAGCTGTAAGGTTTCACGTGGAGTAAAACGGTACAGCAACACTGCAGTATCTGAAACCTTACAGGAAATGTTATTTGTGTTCCTTTGCTGTTTGACTTCGGATCAATTAAACCTTCCTAAACATCAAACGAGTTCTGTGTAACTATATTACCAGGATGCCCACTGTGAATTAGTTTCTTCCTAATAACAAGAATTTATAGGGTTTGGGAGGAGAATTAATTTGTGACTGAGACCCCATACTGAAACGTCTTAGATCCTATTCTATTAGTTCCGTCTGAGTTTATAGAGGGCGCCATGAGTTTTATGTGGGAATTTCTACTCAGTATTCAGCCTAAAATTTAACTAACCTAAACTAGCTTGCATTTAATTATTATTTAGTTTAGCTTAGTTGTAATTTAGTTTACTTTAGATTTGGGGTGAAAAATGAGCCAAAATTACCAGATGGAACACGTGGCGCCCTCTGAAAACTGATGGAACTAACTGGAAAGGATCTAATACGTTGCAATAGGGACTAAGTTTTAGAGTTACAAATTCTCCTCCCCAACCTTATAAATTCTTGCTAATAACGATACCAGACAGATAACAAAAATTGTAAATGTACATTTTGTGAAAATATTCTTCACACATAAACGTTGCTTGCGGTAACATGAGTATGTATGCATATACGAAGCACAGCTTCATGAGGTGAATTGCCGTTAAAACGCATTGCCGGCTTATAACATTACCTCTACACTAAAGCGTGTAAAATGATACTCCATAATCAAGTTACAAATTGCACTAGAACGTAGTTGCTCAGCACGATATGGCCAGTTAAAATATAATCTTCTCCAGAGCAGGTACTAATTTCAGGAGAAAAATGCTAAGCAAATGTGGAGACAAACTGCGAATTATTGTGTATATCTCGTGCCGGGAAAGAGAGGAAAAGACTAGGTGGCATTGTGGATTTTTGAAATAGTGAGTCATTTGAGAACTTGGGGAATGAGAATTTTGCCAAGAATTCATGGAAATCTGCGACTTTTCGTTACAATTTCGTACCATATGTCAGTCTCATGCCACGATGAACTTTTCCCAAAGTAGGTACCAATTTAGCGAGAAAAATGATAAGCCAGATAATGAAGTCAAACTCCGGATTATTGTCTATATGTCATGAGAGGAATGAGGGAAAAATACTTTGGTGGCATTGTGGATTTTTGAAATAGTGAGTCATTTGAGAACTTGGGAAATGAGAATTTTTCCAAGAATTCATGGAAATCTGCGACTTTTCGTTACAATTTCGTACCATATGTCAGGCTCATGCCACGTTGAACTTCCCCAAAGTAGATATTAATTTAGTGAGGAAAATGATAAGCCAGATATGAAGTCAAACTGCGAATTATTGTGTGTATCTCATGCCAGGAAAGCGAGGAAAAGAGTAGGTGGCATTGTGAATTATTGAAATAGTGAGTCATTTGAGAACGTAGGGAATGAGAATTTTGCTAAGAATTCACTCAAATCTGCGACAATTCGTTACAGTTTTGGACCATATGTCAAGCTCGTGATAGCGTTTTGTATACCGGATGGAACGTTTCAAACAATACAAAACTGCAGGGAAAGGAGGTTGGCAGTTCCCTCTGCATGACTGTTTACGGAAAAGTCCATAATCTCTGCAAGCCATCTGTTCGGGTAATAGCTGCCAGTCTTAACATAACGAAACTTCATTAATTTTGAATCTACAATCGGCAAGGTGACGGAGAAGAAAAAATGTATATATCCGTAACTCGGTCATGACTTTGTAATTTTCACGTATTTTTAAGTTGTGAAATGATGTAGTTCATTTTTGAAAAGAAATTTTGTCTGCATTTTTCAACCCGAGAGAAATCCTACTTGGAATCTTAAAAAAACCTTGTTGACGTAAGAAAGTTAAGTACTATAATTCTGAGACCCGAGTCTGAACCAGGACTTGGTTTGATCACTTTAGAAATAGTTTCATCAGTCTGTTTTACTGCATTTCAGTAATTCTTTCTCACTAAAATCTTCAACATTTTTGATAAAAATTTCTGTAATTTCTTTTTTCGTATCTTTGTCCAGTGGTACCAGCTCTGCAAGAGTTACCGAACATGAAAATTAAGCAACTTGTGTTTGTCAAAATGTGAAAAGCAAACATGCATTGCATAAATTTCAGGGTTATTGATGTGATGTTAAAAAGTGTAATAATTGAGATCGAAAATTTGTCAGTTTGAGCTGAATGTTAGAATTTTCAATTTTACTTAGTACATTAAGAATGTTACGTTACTTGTTATGTTACTTGTTACTTGTTTACACAGAAACAAAATCCGACACCTCATTAAATATACAAATCGACAATATAGTTCATTGCAATAATTATAATATGCAAATTCTCAAACCATTCCTTACATAACTCAATACATAAAATTACGGCATGTAAGTAAGGAATCGCCTTGCCATTTTGCATAAAATGAAATCTTGCTTATGAATTCATTATCGGTTTTTTTTTATTGGGGGGGGATGACATTTGTGGCAAGCCTTCGACTGTAATAGGTTACCAGTATCCTTTTTTTTCTTTCACTACCGAAGTCTTCAAGTTCTTATTTAAAAAAAAACGAGAGAAAACAATTTACAGCAGGTTAATTTCGTTGTGTAACTTGCTTTGGCTATAATTTCAAGCTGGATAAGAAGACACACTGAAATGTGTCGTGCACACCGGATGGTCAATAATTATTAAATATGTGTGCAATACTTTGGTTCCTTTTCATATTGATTTAAAGTTTGTTGTTCTTGTCGAACGATATACGTCGTTTCTGTCAAGAACTGAGTTATGGCAAACGATGATAATTCGTTTATACTCTAGTACAAAAATGGTCCCAGACATGATACTATATCGTATTTTTTAAAATAATAGTTACAAGATGAAAAGCCAAATTGGTTCGGTTAATGAGCATCTTTCATCTGTAGCCTATTTATTTATTCATTTTTAAAATATACACGTTACGAGCCGAGTTGTGTTTCCAAATTAAAAAAAAAATCATACACATATGGATAAACAATGTTCGCTTTCAAAATAAACAATTTAAAAGAATAGAGTGCGTATTCTGATTGCTGGCTTTTTCGGGCAACTAACAACGATTAGAATTACAAAATAAACACTTTCTTTATTCGTATTTTGTTGTAATCTTAAGAAAATATTTTCTGTAATCTACCTAGGCTGAATGTTCATGTAGCAGGGCACTTTCGAAACTGAGCTCTCCAACATCGTGTTAAAACAGATAAAATAAAAGTAAACGAGCCCAACTTTTGTTATCAGACAAATAATACACTAGTGTATGCAGGAAAAACGCAGGGAAGGATTATTGAACATAATTATGCCATGGCTGTTACTTGTATCTATATACTACAGTTTCACCAGTCACGGGACAGAAAAATATAGTCCCAGGATGGTCAATAATCAGTAGAAAGAGACTCTTCTCAACGTGGTAATATTAGGTTGAAAAATCAAGTCTTGGTTGACATCACCAATAAAATTACACTAGAACATTCAAAGTCCTCGTCGTATTCTTTTAAATCGGGATAAAAAGCCCTGTGTTCCTCTGATCTGCAATCAATATGCATGTTGACATGTTGACTAGTAATGTACTTAACCCTATTCTTAGCACATTATGTTTGCGATTATTTCTTGGGCGTCTTTCACCTGGTAGCAATACTTACAGCACTGGGGTTGATCTGGTGAAGATTCGTGGTGAAGTTCTATTGGCTTAGCCAACAGCACTTCACCAACCAATCGATACCGAGCTGTAGGCAATACGATCACACCTTTATCAGAAAAGATGGATCTACTGCTGGAACTGATGGAGTTTCATCCGCTTCAAGCTCTCGTGTAGAATCCGAGCTTTCTTAAAGCTGTCGTAGGAGCATCATCAATGAGTGCCGATTTTTTGCCTTGCCTCTTCACCTACCTCTTCTTCTACCCCTTCCCCTTTCTGCCTTTTCTCTCGTGTTCATCTGCTTATTTTTTCTTTCTTATTGCTTCTTTAGTGTTTCTTTTTCTGTTTTGCTCAATTTTCCGTTCTTATCTTCTAGTATTTGACGCTATTTCTCTGAGCTAATTTCACTTGGTACAGGAACTTTTTCTTAGGCGGTTCAGGCCAAAACATCTACTTATACAGTACTATAGTTTGTTCCACATTATGTTTTCAGAAAACTGACTGGGTGATGACTCGTTTCCTTGCACTAAGAGTGCAAAAACATGTGGATATCACACTTGCCGTTTGTTCACAGTTACTGTTAGAGTCTACGAATGGGATGTTTACGGATTTTTCGCACTCGTAGTGGAAGAAAACGTGGCGTAAAACAGTAAGTTTTCTGAAAACATAATGTGGAACAAAGTATATATAATAATTAAATTACCAGCCTTAAACACTGCTGGTGTGTTAAACCGTGCTATATTTCTGCTTATTGCCGGTCTGCAAGTAAGAAGTCTGTGCAGGAGTTACTTTAGTTTGGGCTGGAAGCATAATAGCATTATCGTTTAATGCACTGGGAAGGCTGTCCGTAAATAATTACATATCAAAAACCAAAACTGGAAAAAAGGACCGCCAAGTTCCGAATGGTTCGGCCCTTCAAAGGAATTATATAAACACACCAACACATTCGCCAAGTTAATCGCACCGCTTAATAGTTCGAAGGGTAAATGAAAACTAGAACATTGCTACTTTCGGTGGCAATGTTCAAGTTTTTATTTAACGTCCAAATTATCATTCGGTGCGATTAAGTTGGCGAATGTTTTGGTGTGTCGACATCACTCCTTTGAAGGGCCGAACCATTCGGAACTTTGCGGCCCCTTTTTAACAGTTTTGGTTTTTGATATGAAATCACTCCTTTTTATTAAAGTGTGTATTGACTCAAGTCCACTACCGTGCAGATGTGTAATAAAGTGCCACGTCAACAAGAAAATTATTTTCAACAATTTGCTACTACCTTTTGCCTACAGGCCGAACCATTCTCAACTTAAGTCACCTCTCTATAGGTTTTTGGTTTGGTTTTAATTTTGTTGGAATTTGTTTTATTTAATTAGTATTGATATCACTACTTTGAAGGACCAAACCAATCAACTTCGTTTCCTCTTTACCAGTTTTTGACTTTGTTTATTTTGCTTTGTTTTTACAGTTGGTTCATTTTTCGTGAAATGGACGTGAATACAATATCTCTGCTACGTTGTTTAGATTTGTCCTGATACATTAGAGTGCGTCTAGGCACGCACGTCAGTTTACACGTTCTCATTGTCCTAATTTTGGCCGTCTAATGAGAGACGATGCCGACAATACTAACAATGGTTATAACGATACTTTCGTACTTACGCGCCCTCCCACGTTAGCCCCGTTACGCCCCCAGGCTCCAAACCATAAAACGTATGCAGTTCGGATTGTACTTCACCCATTCGTCCAATTTAATAGCTGGAAGCCTTCCCGTTATCTCGGTTGGAAGCCTTCCCGTTATCTCGGTATCGATGAATACTCATCCTAAGGAATTTAACATGGGAATGAGCGGACTAGCTAGCTACTGTGTAGGTAGTAACACATTTACAACGTTATTGAGGGTCAGATTTTGCATTGAAAGCAGCTTAGCTAATTCCTGCACGAGTTAATTTTTGTCAGGTAGGTCATTGCTCTTGATTTCAACACAATTTAAGGTTTCGTACCGCATTATTATTTTTACCCAAGTACCTGAAATGTTCCCAACTGTATGCTTCAGGAAATAAGACACCTTCAATATTGCGTCGCGCTACAATGGTTTACAACCTCGACAATTGAATTGATGTGATGTTTGTTGCCTAACTTGGCGTGACACACCAGCGTGTGTCTAGATTCTTTAGCGGACCCAGTACTAAAGGTTGGATTTTCAGTGCACAACCGGCTGCAAACATGAGGAACCACGATGCAACTGCATTGCCAATCCTTTACCAATGCTTTCAGTCCTCTACTTTTCCAGCTACTGAATGTCTTCAGATTCTTTATGTTGAATATCCATCTCTACAGCTTTTTACGTTCCAAACCTTGATTCATCACTCTCCATGCTGAAGCCGACTGGTTACTGGGTAGTTGCTGCTTTATCAAAACTCTTCCTTAATTTGCGGGGATTTGTATTAGTCTTTTGCGATCGAGCAACAAC
This sequence comes from Lithobius niger, assembly GCA_023313725.1. Taxonomy (NCBI): domain Eukaryota; kingdom Metazoa; phylum Arthropoda; class Chilopoda; order Lithobiomorpha; family Lithobiidae; genus Lithobius; species Lithobius niger. The sequence continues at coordinate 45,917 of JAHWFP010031141.1, forward strand.
CCATTTGTGGTAATGTATTGCATTTGGGACAAATCGATAAATTCCGCAGGTGTGACACCCATTTTTCACAGTATCTGCAGTAATGTCCCTATCTAGACAATTTTCACTTGTCTTGCTTGACGCTTGGCTTCGCTATAGCCTATAACCACTTGTATGTTTGTTGTTTTTTCCTTAAAGAAGGGAAAGCTAGGCCAAGAATTATTGCAATGCACAAATGGAAACAAACAAAATTGCCTTTAAAATATTTATGTATAGGTTAGCTTGGCTTCCCATGAGCTTTTATGTCATTGTTTATAATTTCATTCCATTATAAATAAATAAAAAATCGTGTTCCAATAAATAAAAACAAAATTTCGTGTCTTGTAATTAGCTACAAAGAAACCAGTAGCAGAACATCCTGTGTTGCCATGGAAAACGAACTTTTTTGATAGTGTAGACTTAGTTGCGTAAATATACCGCGTTCAAACATTAACGTTCTAACCAGTAGCAGGACATTGTCCTGCACAACACACACTAGCAAATTGTGTGCTAGTGCCAAAACACGCACTTTTCAAAACTAACTAAACTACTAACAACTATGTACCATAGCTCAAAATGATCAATAAACTCTATGTAAATCACATATGCAAACTTTGTTCACATTGCGAGTTTTTCTAGGGGTTTTCAGTCAGCTATATTCAAATGAAACATTACCACATGTCATTAGAGAAAGATTAATTATCCGATCAGTTATTTTAACGTAGCCAAAACCTATTTTTTTTTTATTTCCGAACCAATGAAAGTCATGGGGTCCTGCTACCTATATACGTGAACGGACCTTAGCCTCTGATGTCAAAGGTCCTGGGTTCGATTCCCCGCTCAGGCAGTCTGACAGATAAGTCCAAAAGTCAACGTAAATAGGTTTGCATCCGTATTTATTTAACCTATATACATGAAAGTAACTTGTAAAAAAAAAAGAAAACACAAGAAACCCCGCACAACACAAATTTACGCGTAGCAACTTGGCAACTAGCAACTTGATTACCCTTTTCAAAATTCTTGTTCTAAATTATGGGGGCAACTCTTGCCAATCCTCCTTTACCTTGTCGGAATACACAGCCACCAGAGGGCATACATACAAAATCCTGAGACAGACTATACTTAAATCACAGACTTGGGGGTTCTTTGCCTATCGTATCATTTCTACGTGGAATGAACTTCCAGCACTTGTGATGGAAGCCTCAACAGTCAACATGTTTAAAAACCGTCTTGACACATATGTTTCTCAATGTACCGACTGGCCTTTCTGCCACTGGTGAATTGGGAATGTTATTTATTACTTTGAGATATTGTGTTATTTTTGGATTAACATGCGTAATCTCGAAATGTTTTGCATCTAAATGACTGGTATTGTGTTGTCAAATTTTCAGGGTGTGTGAAGCCTCTCTAGTCAATTGAATGTAATTTTGATAATTCGGTCAATTTATGGACCAACTAAATGTTTAACATTTCGTTCCACGTTTCGTGGGCATTTACATGAAAGTCTGTCTTGCTCAAAAGCAATGGTATTTTTATGAAGTATTGTGATTATTCTGCATTATTGATTGATGAGTTTGAAGCCAATTTTTTGCCTTGACGGTAATTCTTACCCTAAACTATTGCAAATAGGGCCTAAAGTGGTGCCTATACCTATTTACTATAAATGTTACTGTTTACTATAAATATTACTAAATGTTAAATTGCAACTATATAGGTATTTATTATTTATTTATTTATATGGAACCGTGTCCCTGTTATGAATGAAATGCAAATATATGGGTATTTCTTATTTATTTAATTATTAATATGGAACCTTGTCTGTGTTATGAATGAAATACTTTCTTGATTTTTGTTACACAGCCTGAACGGCACTGTAACGCTTTCTGTAAATAAAGTAAAGTAAAGAAACGAGTCTATCCGTTGATAAAAAGAGATGATTTTGTTTCTTAAACTCCTGGGAGGCTATGCAATAAATCATTTGAAAAGACTTGTGAAAAAAATGGTCGTCCCCTCATAATGGGTTGGGGGTGCCAATCATGTCACAGACAATCACTACAGAGACACTCATTTCACAAACACTCGTTCACATACAATCGTTGCACAAACAGAAGCATTTCACATACATTCATTTCCCAGATATACATTTCACAGACATTTTCTGACATTTATAAAAAAAACCTAAAAAATTCCTTACGCTTATGCTAACGTCTTACCAATCAAAGTTAAAAAAAAAAAGCTGACAACGTCTTTTTCACACGACCATTTCAATACATTCATTACCGAGTTTTTGAATATTTAAGAAAAATTGTAACTTTTTTTAAAGTTTTTTTTTAAATTTCTACTGATCGTTTCTCTGCAGCTATTCATCTGTGTACTGCACCGTTGGGCAAAATAAGCTAGGCTGTAGAACGGGCGAAAATAACCACTGTGTTGTTGTGACCTCTTCCTTATGTTTCCTTCCTCCCCTGCCCCCTGTCTTCCTTCCTCTTTTTAGTCTTCTGTATAGCCGTACCGGCTGAGAAGACTATTGCAGCGACTTTGTCCGTCCGTCGCCTTTTTCAACTTCGGAACGACACAGGTAAAGACGACCACTGTTTGCAACGTTAGATTCCGTGTCAAAAGTTAGTTAAGTAACATGACAAATTAAAACATCGTTACTTCCTTATAGCTGATAGGCTTCTTCGACATAACTAAATGAAATAATAAAATTTTATGGTCGGATTGAAATCCTAGATAACACGCGCCGTAAAAACGAATGGATTTTAGCTTCGTTTAAAATAGTCTCGTCGCATTGTTGCATGAATGAATATAGGCTTATGCCAAACCAATTCTCCATTAGGCCTACTCGCTACTTACGAAATAACAAAACTGTAGTTAATAAAATTAGCCCTAAACGATGAAAATTAAGCCTAAAATCGCGTTACCACGGCACCGTCAAGTTGCTGCGAGTCGCTGGATATGCGTCATCAACAACATAATAATGAGGTCTCTCTATTGCGTCTCTCCCGTCACTTACCTACTATAGGCTATACGTTGAGCATTACGTTGTAACACTAGCTGTTTGCCCGGAAGCGCACCGTGTTGTAAAAATGAATAGGCTTACTATACAATCCAAATCTCCATTAGCTGCTACTTACGAAATTAAAACTACACGGAAAAATTTGGCCTAAGAGCTGCCAATTACGCCTATAATGTAAAATACACCTAAAAGCTACCATTTTTTAAATGGGCAATTGTGATGGTTACTGCTTTTATATTACATATTAGAGATCACTGTTGCATTGCGTGGTAGAGGTGTACGTCTCAACATTGTTAGTAGCATAACTGGGCAGAATACCGGATGCGACTAGGTAGTCGCTGTAGCCGCATTGTTTCTTCTCCCGTTCTTACTTTCTCACTTTTCCTCGTATTCCTTCCCTATTCTCTGAGGATGTTCTATAAACCGACTTGATTCTTACAAAGTTCAAGTCAAGGTGTCAATTTTATATTTCTACGAATAAGCATCTGAAATAAAAATAAAAGTTAGGGAATTAACAAAAAATAGTTTTTGAAAATATCAGAAAATTTCTATAAAAAGCAGGTCCGTGAAACAAATAGTGTGAAATGTTAGTGCCTGTGAAATGATTGTCTGTGAACTGCGAGTCGCAGGAAGTGATGGTTAAATTAACCGTATCAATTGTAATACCTACCTAATAAGAACAGCAGTGTCTGGTGTGCGCGTGCTTGAAATGCGCATGCATGACCGCTGAGGTACGTGATTGGTCGGCTGGAATGCTTCAAATATTATTGCATATTGTCTCCTGGTAAATTGTAAACTGTGGCCAGTGAAGCCATGAATAGCTTCCTAGCACCTAGCACAAGCTTTATATTAAAGCATGAAATAAAAACCAATCACATAATAGTACACACGAATTTTTACACGGAAAAATCTTCGTAGAATGTAGAAAAGCTTGTATTATAAATGATTGATTAATTATCTAGAAAGTGAATGATGCCGGTTCATACATTAAAAGTAAAAGTTTGCCTTAAACTAATTAATTTGCAGTAAATTTTCCTAAAGGTTTGCAGCAAATGCATGCAAAGCAAAATTTGAAAACTATTCTGAAATTTTCTGATGTAGACTTACGTCTCTTATTAAGCTTTAGTGCATTTTGCTAGCTCAGCACAGATTTTAATTTCACGCTACTCTACATAATATAGTGTATATTTTTTTCCGTCTTATAGTTTTGCTGCAAAAATTAGATTAAATTTTTTGTGTGGAATTTTCTCACCCAATGAAAGTATACATTTTTTTTTACCCCGAATAATCCGGTAAAAATCCTGCAGCTTTACTATAGCTGTATTATCAGCTTTACTATGAAGTTTTTTACTACCACTGTTAACTCTTTCGCTCGTACAAATAGCTTCATTCAAAAACAGCCGAGGAAGTAGCAATTCTTCAAGTTTTTCGTGAACAACGCATTTCGTAGCGATTATACAAGCTCATATAATCCGTGAAGTTGTTGTATTGCTTCAGTTGTTATGAATGAAGCATTTAATATAATATAATAGAATAGAAATAGTGACGACGCCGAGCCAGAGGCTGCAGAGCGCTCAACCACAGCCACCTACAGTAAAGGCCGTATCATCTTTGCCTCCAACAATGCTCCGCAAAACGGCGAATCAAATAACGACGCGGCAAGTTTGCTAAGTGGCGTCATCTGTTGACAGAATTTGGAACCCTGGTCGGTTAGTTTGAAATTTCGCCGCTTGGTGTAGAGATGGCAGCACCTAGCAAACGTGCGCTTCCTTCTATGTTAATGGTTGATTTTACTTGCCTAATTTGTCTTGGTCTGATCCGGCCTTTACTGTAGGTGGCTGTGGCCCAACACACCCTCGCATCAAACCAAGAATGGACAAGAATCAGAAGCAAGTGTCGAGTTAAAGGATTTCGATAGCCTGGCTCATCTTTTAAACACAGCGTCCACGTTCCAGGTTCTCCGTCATTCAATAGGCTGGTGTAGGTTACGCTCGTTTTTAAGTTATGAAAATCGCGGTGCTGCTATTTTTATTTACCGCTATTTTCTTTATATTGCTAGAAGAGTATAAGGTGCTGCATCTAGGAGCTGAGAAGGTGAAAAGGCGCCTTTAAGGGAACGGGCAGCAGCAACATAGAGTTCTTAGAACAACCCTCTCAGTGAAAAAAAAAAAACAGGTACCGGATTTTAAAGTTTATATTTATTTCTGTGAATTTGGGTAGCCGAGTTCTGTTCGTTATTACGATGAAGAAATCAGTAGTATCCTTGAAATTTAGTATGTATCCGTGAAATAACTACTAGTTAATGTTGGGGGGGGGGGGGCCAAGGGGTTATCAAAAGACAAAATTAGGCTAAAAAATAAACTGTGACAGGAACAAAAAGCAAAGGGGCACTGGGAAGACAGTTTGCCCGAGTGTCACATTTAGCTCGAGCCATCCCTTACTTCATCGTTTTTACATTACTATCACTAATATTTTTCTTTAGCATTCTTCTTTCCTGCGTTGGATACTGCATGTATACTTCAGATAAGTCGTCTTAATTTAATTCACATATGTCTTGTTTTATATAAATTTATACATATTTCATATTACTAAATTAACTTAATTTACTTTTATATTATTATTTTTTTCTCTTACTCTGTTTTTGTGTAATTCGTACATGCATTTTTTACTTACATACTTCTATTTTGCTTTGTCTCAACCGCAAATCCTGTAATGCCCTACGAGCGATTGAATTTCGTAAGTTAAAGTTAATGTTATTAATAGACTTGAAAGTGTATTTATTCATTTTTTTTAGACTTGTTCCAACTTGCATTAAGAAGGCAACAACTAGCATGTACGGTCACTCGGTAAACATTAATTTATTTCAATTTGTGCCATAATACGACCTAAAAGAATTTGTACTCTCCTTATTTTCTCGAATACCACACGAAATGGCTACGGAACGTCTACATACATTACATTAGATGGATGTTACAAAACAGTCTTCCACGAAGTAGAAAAAAAAATGAAAATAAATGCGTTTGCCAGGTTTTAATACGTTTGAACAAATGTTGCCAGACTGAGTAACACAGGACAGCTAAGATAGAAACAAGATCGAATCAAAGATGTATGGTGCGGAAATCGCCCACTTCGCTCCCAGAATTTAAATTGTATCAGATTCGTTTACTGCACAAATAAACATAATGAGATGATTACAAAAACGTTTCAGCAAAGATTTTATTAATTTTTTTACCTTTATAAATTCATGATTAGTTTACGCATCGTAAAATAATATAAAATAAGCTTTTCTATCAGTAACGAAAAGGCCACAACTCGTTATCTTTGAAAGGTACTTTGTAGATACAGAAATACTACAAAACGGTGCATCCACTTTAATCTTTTTCGGAATTTTATTGAGAGGCCACAACAAGGCTAAATACCGTTGGAAGACCCTTTGAAGACACAAAACCATTCCAAAAACATTGCATCCACTTCCCACTCTTCTGTACAAATCTGTACAAAATTATATCACTTAAAGGCATTTTGTAGATACACACTTCAAAATTATTACATTACCCTTTCACCGTTTTTAGGAATTGTATTGAAAGGGAACAACATAGCACTTTGTAGATACCGATACACTAAAAATAAAACATTGCCTTCATTTGAAGACTTGTACCGAGGCGCCACAACATGCTC
>JAHWFP010031141.1:52641-73515 GCA_023313725.1 Lithobius niger
CAAAGACGTTGCATCCACTTCACAGTCTTCCGCAGAATTTTTGGACAGGCCACAACGCAGCTTGAAGCATTCTAAAAGCACTTTGTAGATACAGACACACTCCAAATACATTGCATCCACTTCATAGTCTTCTGCAGAATTTCATAGAGAGGATACAACACAGCTTGATGCATTAGGAAGGCACTTTGTAGGTACAGACACAATCCAAATACGTTGCATCCACTTCACAGTCTTCTGCAGAATTTTTGGAGAGGCCACAAAACAGCTTGATGCATTCGAAAAGCACTTTGTAGATACAGACAAACTCCAAATACATTGCATCCACTTCACAGTATTCTGCAGAATTGTTGGAGAGGCCACAACAGAGCTTGATGCGTTCGAAAGGCACTTTCTACGTACCGACACACTCCACATACATTGCATCCACTTCACACACTTCTGCAGAATTTTATGGTGAGGCCACAACACAGCTCGATGCATTCGAAAGGCATTTCTAGATACAGACACACTCCAAATAATTGCATGCACTTCACAACTTCTGCAGAATTTTACTGTCCCCGCAACATAGGTGACACCTTAGAAAGACATTTTTTTTTACCTACAGACACGCTCCAAAACCATTGTCTCCACTTTTCATTAGTTTGTAGAATTTACTCTCTGGTATGCTTGTCGCCGAGCTCTGCAAATAGTAAATAAAATTAGGAGATACACTAAATATCCACAAGTTTTCTTTTTCTATTGATTATCCTGGCGTATTATTTTGCTTATATTTTTGTTTGTGGTTTTTTGTTGTGGTTGGTTTTCTGTAAGATTAGGCATTCAAGCCTGAGAGTTCCTGCACACGTAGCCACAAAGTGACGCTCCATATAGTAGTGTTTCTGTGTGGCCGGCTGACAGCTTCATGCCACCTAGTAGCATTTCTCTGGGGTGACCATGATGCAGTATATTTAATACACTTGGTTATTTTGCGACGTATGGTAAAAATATACGTTGGTTCTCATAAGTATACAAACCAAAAGTTAAAGCATGCAGGCAAATTTTTATTTTTATTTTTTTACCTCACAAAATCTGGTACGGTGCGACAATTTTTTTTTGGAGGGGGGGGGGGAAGGGAGAATAATTTTTTTCATTCATTTGGCACTTAACAAATTGATTAAGTATTATGGAAAGTCGTAATTTGGTACTTGGTGTTAGCAGGCATGAAAAATGACCCAATTTCCCAGGTTTTAATGTGTGGAATTTGGGCCCAATTGTCAATGTCAAACAAAATGACAATGTCAAACAATGTTTAAAAAAATTCATTCAGAATCACATTGACAGTGTGCTTTGTATTTTTGTATTTATCGTACTCCACGAATTTTTTTTCCTATGCGTTACAATCAGATAGCTACCATTTGGTCCACGATTGAAATCAAGATTTTGAATTTTTTATATATTTACCCAGAATTTTCATACTTGAGAATGTTCAATATTAGCCAAGTTAACAAATATATGTGGTTTTACTAGGTTTTCTTGGTCTGAACAATAGCTTTCTTCTGTCGGCAGCCAGCGTAGTGGTGCACAACAGGCTACTGTTAGTGCAGAACGACATTTTTAACAACCAAAGTAATGCAACCAAAGTACTTAACTATAAAAAAGGAGTTATATGCGGTTAGAAGCTGACGTGGGCACTTAAAGAGAACCAATGTAATTTTTTTCGCAGCCTACTAATAAGAATAAAGTTGAAAGAAAAAAGGCAATTTGGGGCATCCCTTAAGTTGAGAGTTCTAGGAAAAGGTTTACTTTAATACAATGTGCGTCGATCGTAACAAAACTTTAATGTATTTTTATGTCAAAAGGAGTGCTATCCAGTACAGAGGAATGCTCCATAACTTCGAAAATACGGTAATGTGAAGCCTCTATACCATGTTGCGTTAACGAATAGGGCTATAACCTCTAAAGCAGCTGCTACTTACGAAATGAAAACGGCACATAAACAAGCGGCCACAGCGACTACCTAGTCAAATCCAGTCTTCTGTACAGTTCTGCCACTGCCAATAGTGACGCACACTTCTCTATCACGCATTGCAACAGCTATCTATTATATAATCTAAAAACAGTAACCATCAGAATTGCCCGTTAAAAATGTGTTAGCGTTTAAGCTTATTTAGCATTTTAGGCGTAATTGTCAGCGTTTAGGCCTAATTTACAACTTTCATTTCGTAAGTAGCAACTGACGGAGATTTGGATTGTATACAGTAAGCCTATTCATTTTTGCAACACGGTATGCCTCGATCCGGGCACACAGTTACAGTGTTACAACGTAATGCGCAACGTAGCTATATAGATCAGTGGTAGTAGGGAAGGGACAGGAGAAACGCTGTTGAGAAAGCCAGCAGCGACTCGTAGCATCTTAACGTTGCCATGGTAACGTGATTTTAGGCTTAATTTTCATTTTTTAGGCCTAATTTTTTAATGGCAGTTTTCGTTTCGTAAGTAGCAGATAGGCCTAATGGAGAATTTGGTTCGACCGTAAGCCTATTCATTCATATGCAACAATGCGACAAGACTCTTTTAAACGAAGCTAAAATGTTTTTTTTTTAACAGAAATCCTTAGGATTTCAATTCGACGATGAAATGTTATTATTTAATTTAGTTACGTCGAAGAAGTCTATTAGCTATAAGGAGGTAACGACGTTTTAATTTGCCATGTTATTTAACTAACTTTTGAAGCTGAATCTAACGTTGTAAACAGTGGTCGTCTCTATCTGGTACCGTTGCAAAGTTGAAAAAGCGACGGACTGACGGACAAAGTCGTTGAAATAGTCTTCTCAGCCGGTACGGCTGTACAGAAGACTAAAATTAGTCCTAAAAGCTAAAGTAGGGCTAAAAGTTTTTGTCCGATTGTGATGCTTAGTGATAGATTATAATATGATTTAGATTATAAGAGATCGCCGTTGCTGTGCGTGATAAGAGGTGTGCGCTCAATATTTTCGTTGGGTTGCGTCGTCAAGTCTAGCACCAGCGGCAGTGTTGTCAACCAGTTCTCAACCTGTTGCCAACCTGAATCTTTTGATTATTGTTAAAAACCATCGTTACCGATGATAGTTTGGCTGGCAGTTATAGGCTTCATATCATTAATATTTTGCTCTCGGGAAGACACTTTGCGCAGTAATCGTTGTAAACAATGTGAAAATTTATTAGCGGTGGCCGTCCGAACAACATTGACAAACGCGCCTTTTTTTTTTTTTTAGTCAGCAACGATGGCTTACATCTTTAGTGTGGAATGTGGTAAGAAACTAAAAATAACTAAATAGAAACTAAAGGCAGGAGCAAACGAAAGCCTATTAAAACAAATGTGATACGTAGCTTATGCCTCCTGGAAAAAAAAAAGCTAAAACAAGACAAAGGCTAGCACTAAGCAGGTTCTTTGCAGTACGTCAAACCAAAAGGCAAAGAATCCAACCTTAGCCGATGAGTATGTCTCCAAGATTTTTAAGGAGCATTGACATATATGGTAAAATCATTAAAATAAACACTAAGTGTAAATTTGAAATAAAGGTCTGTTTGCTCTGCGTACAGTAGGCCCAAAACCTGTTTCCTAGTTATCTACACCAATTTTAATAACAAACAACATTCATACGATTGTGCACGTCTAGTGGCCTGGTGTAAAGGCTACAGTACAAACCAACGCTACAAAACGAGTAGCACCACACGTAGTTGTGGCATTCGGTAGTGGGAGCCCATGACTGTATACTAGGCTTTTAAGGCATCTATAGCGCTGCTGTGGCGACACGTGTGTGAACATCGAACACCTCTACTCTGTGCTATGCTCCGCTGTTAAGAAGCGCTTGAAGCGCCACTCAGACAGTGACGACTTGTGACGGGAACCAATATCTCCCTTTTGTGAACATTATCCGTGCTAATTTTACGTTTCTTTCTTATTGTAAATTGTTTGATGCTGAAGGAAAATGTTTCACACCCAAGCTATTAATACATTCCCAAATGATTTGTTTTTGCACTGCATCCCACTTATGCAATATACAGTCATGTCCGTAGAGGGCTAGAAACCTGTAAAGTGTGGACCCATCTAAGGACCATACTAAGACACTCTTTTAAGGACTTAAAAAATAACAATACAGAAGGCCTGTCTAAATTTCTACATTTTTAAAAATTTTAAAAAGCATTCATCTATCTCCACAAGGCCCCGAATACTGAATCCGGCTAGGGACCTTGGCACCCTTATCCATCGACTGTGTGCTACACGTTTTTTTTTTATGCCCCCTCCCAGTCCATCACAGGGTGTTGGCGGCTACTTATAACTTCTACGGATAGATTCGTTGCTCGTGAATAAATTTGCTGCTACTTCTATCTCCCCTCATTGTGAGTCAGCATAATTTTCGTAGTACGGTACTTGGTGAATTATTGGCGGAGCGAGCGAAGCGTAGCCTATAACGGACACCAAATTGCAAAATGTTGGTCCGTTGGTTGCACTTTTTAGTCTGGGTGGAGCCCAAACGAAAGGTCGGATTGAAATGAAATTTGGAACAACGCTTTATAACCCCAAAAGTATTGCTGAGCCAAAATTTGATCGAACAATTATTACGGAAGAAATTAGAATTTTTCGAATTTATTTATAACACTCACCATTGTAAATTTGGAATCCTGAATAGTTAAGGAATGCCGCCGAAGCATACACTGTGCTGCTGGTCATCAAGTGAACTTTAAAAATAACGCCAAACTAAATCATCGTAGCTGCCTTACAGCTAACAATCTTTTTTGACATAACTCGTCGAAATAATAACATTTGATTATAGCACTTTAACCACTAGAGGAAGGCAAGCAAATGGCCAAAAAAAAAAAAATAAATAAAAATAAAACAAGGTTTCGTTTACGACTCTCATTCGCTTCATGTGAAAAAGAATACTGGATGAATTCAGCCAACATGGCAACCAAAGTGGCGTTGACACTATCAACGGGAATCTCAAATGTGAAACATCAAATCGCCGCTGCAGGAGGAAACCACTCATATGCCCACTCAATACAGCAGACTACGTATTTATATCGCAACACGAAACAATAATTTGGCTTCGTATAGTCATTTCAAGATTCCTGGATTGCTGTGGAAACTGCAGTCTCCATCCCGTGTTGTAAGAGTGAATACTAATAAGCTTAACCTCGAACGTAATAGGCCTAATTTCTCTACTGTTGTGTTGTCGCATACCAAACTAACGGGAGATAATAATTAGGCTTAAAGTTAGGCTTTACAATTATAAAAATACTGTCTTCATACCCAAGCTAACACCGTCTGACCTACTTGTGAAATTCAAATAAAAAAAAAAATGCGTTCGCCGTTGCAGTACGTGCCAGAGGTGTGCGCCTTAATATTGTCATCGGAGGCGGCGTAGGGAGCCGCGGATATTTTGAATCATTTGGTTATATGAAGTACTATCATTACTGATGATTGTTTAGCTTGCAGTTTATTGTTAATATTTTAAATCTAGGAAAGATACTCTGCAATAAATATTAACAATGTAAGCATTATTGACGGTGGCACGTTCTTTGTCTTATTGTGCGTTTGATTGTTGTTGTCGTAAACTTAGGCTGAGCGAATGGCTCGGAGGCCGCAATTTTTTTCATTGGGCTCAATAAACATATCAAACATATATTAGGTGGGGTAAGTGGCTACGGGCCAGGGCCCCTATAATAAAATCCATCTTTGCCAGCTTAACAACGGCAGCTAACGTGGTATTTACTACGGCTGCAAATAACGAAACACAAATTAAACTTGGGAGGAAACGAAATCATCTTAAAATTAATATAAAACGCAGCCTACTTAAAATTAAAAAAAAAAAGCTAAAATGTAAAAAACACCAGCAAAGAGCTTCAGCTTAAATGTAGCCAAGAGAATATTGCCCCCAGCTTTTTAAGGAGCATTAGCAAATATTGCAAAGCCATATAATGAGAGTAAATACAATTTTTAAATAAATGTCTCCCCGCTCCACCTACAATAGGCCCAAAGCCTGTTTCCTAGTTATACATATCGATGAAAAGTTCAATTGGAATGGACATTCCAATGGTGTAATTCTATGGTGAATAAGACGGTTACTTACTGGTTGTCACGTTGCACAATGTGGTAAGTAAGTCCAGTACTCGTGCCCCAACCAAGGTAGACTAAGACGATGATACAACAAAAAAGCACGCACGGTAAACTGCCGAAAATTAAAATTACGACTAAGATTAAAAAGAGCACGACGAGAGAAACTCCTGTAAAAGAAGAAACAGTACAGAAATTGTAGGTTAGGTCTCCATTACAAATTTTTAACCTATGGTCATGTGCTCCCAGGATGGGATGGGCAACAAAAAACATTTAGACAACAAACGATTATCAAGAAACGATGCTTATCGGTGATTTCGATGAGTGAACAGTTATAGTAGCTGCTTCTTTTTAAAATTAATTAGTTTCCAATGGCAAAATACAGAGCACAGAAGGCGATTATAGGTGGTTGGTTTGCATACATCGGATTAGGTGATTGTATGTAGCTGGATTGCTTTTATGTACAGTATGCATACAAAAGAGTAAGAGCTTGTATAGTTGGAGTGTTTTACAGAAAGTTATACGCATACAACAGAGAAGACACTTGTATGTTTTTTGACTTGGTTTAATGCACAGTATGCATACTGTCAGTTAAACTATGTAAACTATGTTAATGACAAAACATCGTTACGATTATGACTTAAGTTTGTATTGTATATTACAGCTACCTACATATTTAGGTTACGTTCTTTCGATGCAATATATCCAAAGTTAAATTGATAGGCCAACCTATGTAAAAAACAAATGCTGGAAGATACCAGGAAGTTTACTTGTTTGTTGATAAAGAGCCTCTATGAACTTCCGCAAAGTGGCTAAAACTGGAATTTGAAGATACATGGTGTTTTGGTTGAAGGAAGGGTAAAGCAGTCTGAATATGATCCTTGTGCATATTTTGCTATTGATGACAATGATTTACAGCTATCTATATTTATGTGGATGATGACACGATAGTGTATTCGGATGAAATTGCATGGAAAAGTTTTTTTTTTTATCGCAGCAAAAATCGAGATAATAGCTGTTGAACAACGACTATTTAGGTTTATCCATTAAGGTTGAAGAAGAAAGTATTACCATTAAACCAAGAAGCTTATGTAAAAAAAAAAAAAAATAGAAAAATATGAAATGTTAGATTAAAAAATAGTGGAAAGTGTTGGTGTAAGTAGACAAAATCAGGAGGAATATGAAAATTCACCATGCGTTAATATTACAAAATATCAAGAAATATTATGCTCCTTAATGTATCTGGCTACAACTGGAAGACCCGATATAGCTTTCCAAGTTGTCTCATTGGCACGTTACAATCATAACCCTAGGAAGATAAATGCATTGAAGTGGGCAATTTGATACCAAAAGGGAACATCGGGTTTGAAACTTCACCTTAAGTTACAAAGGGACTGCCATCAAAGTACATCATCAGATGCAAGTTGGGAAATTTAAAGGGTAGTTAAAGTCTAACTGGTTATTGCACAATGATTGGTAATGTACCTTTATTATGGAAAACAAAGAAACGACCTTCGGTGTCATTAAGTTCATGTGAAGCGGAAGTCGGTGCATTGTGTGACGTATTAAGGGAACTCATATCAGTAAGGGGGTTAGTATCAGAGTTGGCAACTGAGGTTGCTAAGTTACCCTATATTAATTGAATGCGATTCTTCTGCAGCAACTGAACTTGCGTGTGGAGGTAAGGGAAGTCGGTGCACCTTTATTATGGAAAACAAAGAAACGACCTTTGGTGGCATTAAGTTAATGTGAAGTGGAAGTCGGTGCATTGTGTGACGTGGTAAGGAAACTCGTATCAGTACAAGGCTACCTAGACGTAAAGGCTTAACGTTAGAAATTCGACGCGTCGTCCAGTTAGCCACCGATTCGGCCACCAGTCGCGCTACTTACACCCCAAAAATGAACTGCTCTAGCATGCGGACTGAACTGTGAAAGGTACGTGTGACACGCGATACGCGGATTTTCAACTTAAAACACTGCATTGACACCAAATAAACAACAATGGTTTCATGCTACGTACCTCTTAGTTCACTCGACGACAAAACAAAGCCTCCGGAGGTATAATTTCATGAATTTCAAGCAGAAGAACAACCAAGGTACGTGTGCATTGTATTGTATCATACGCTACGGCGTTTTCAATTCTCATTAAAAATGTGTTAAACGATCCTTTGACGTAGCTGTAAATCGTCCGAAGACTTCAAGAATAGTCACCATTACCGTAAAACAATGTTCGTTTAGGGCTGCAACACCGATAAATCTAATAATGAGAAGATATCGCGTTTTTGTGCATCCCGCTAACACTAATCAATCCTACGATTGGTGTTTTTCGTCCTTCGTGTTTTCAGTTCAGCGCAAAGCTTGGACGACGCGTCTAGCATGCTACGTGAAACCGAGCGTTAAGCCTTTATGTCTAGGTAGCCTTGATCAGTAAGGGGGTTAGTATCAGTACCCAAGTTTTTTTTTTGTTCTTTTATAAGTACTAAAGCCTCTACTATTGGTTAGACAAATCAGAACTAAAATTTCTACGGGACTATACCACAGGGACTGGATTAGTATTGTTTTATTGATTCTGCTGTGTTTTTTGGAGTCTTCTGTTCATTTTTTGTGTGTACACTATTTTTTTCCGACAGTTGTTTATGCCTGGGCTGTTAATTCTATGCCGCGTACAGCTTAATCAGCCTGTTTCAAGATGGCGGCCAAAAACCACCAAGGAAAAGTTTTCCCCCAGGCTAGATATCTTTGTTTACATGCCATTGATGGTTTCGAACAACAACAAAAAAAAGTTCCCAGCAAAAAAGGAACGGGATCCTAATTATGGACTGGACTATGTGGTGACAAGTTATCTTAAAACCAGCTGAGCCGAAGTCTGCTATATGCTCTGCAGTTGGAGAGGTGGCTATTTCCAGCAATGTCGTTGAGCCAAGTAGAATGAACCAATCATTAACTGATCAACCATGTGCAAAAGTAAAAATGGTAAAAAAAAAATTGAATACAGCAGTAAGGTTTCACGTGGACTAAACAGCACAGTAACACTGCAGTAGTATCTGAAATCTTAAAGGAAACTTTATGTGTGTCCTTTGCCGTTTTTACTTCCGTTCAGTTAAACCTTACCTTAAGCATCAAATGACATCGTTTTTGTGTTTAATTCATGATTAGGTTTAGCCTAGATTAGGTTTATGGTAAATTTGGTATTTTCAAATATATGATACGGATTTCGAGTTGCAATAAAGAGTGCGTTTCAATTCTTATTTAGTTGAGAATACAAACGAGACTGGACATCGTATTTTTGAAATGAACAGAGTTACCACTCCCTGGGTAAATATGATGCGATAAGGCCAGCTGAGATGAAGCCGCTGAGGGTTTTTCACAAACTGGCTATTTAGTGAATGTGCATTCGCCGGAAAATTTTTCTGTTATTTGTTTAAATGTTACCAAATCATTGCATCTTAAACTGTGTCAATACTTTTTAAGTGGTAGTATTAATTAACATTATAAGCTTATGTATAAGTTAAGACTAAGGGAAGCTTAACCATTATTAAGTGGTTTTAACAAGAATCAATTGCTGGTAGACCATTTAAAAAAGACCGGTTGAAAAAAAAAATATTTCCATCTTTCTTTAAATTAGGAAACAGGATTACGTCAACATGCATCATTTGGAGATATATCCAAACTACAAATTTTGGGCACAGGGTTTGATTTATATAAAGCGTGTTTAGACCCTTTATGGTATACATATGTAGAGAGCAGTGACACGACGTAGTATTATTGTGTATAGCTCTATGCTGGAGCCTTAAAGGGTTAGCTGCAAGGGGCACTGCAGAGAGAAACAGGAGGGCGTCATACTGAGCCGATGCTGTGAAGAGTGATTTCTTAGACCTAAAACGCGCGATTTTTGTTGTTGGAGAAAACAACGTTATTTTAAGCCTAAGAAATCCGCTCTTCCGTTGTTTTTCCCTCCATTTTTATGTAGTGCACCTTGTAGTTATGCCCTCCAAAACCCATACTGGTGCCAATATTGCGGCATATGTCACTGCACTATAATATAATGTAAATATTGATGTCACATAGCCATAGTATTTTTGGGAACGATTAGTTTCAGTAATTTCTTTTTTGTAGTTAAGTAGGTATAAACCATGCTGACGGTGAAATAAGTGTATTTATGCAGTTTTTCCGTCGGTATTTTTATTAGTAATTCGAATGACTAAACAGACTTCAAGAAACTCGCGAAATACAAGGCTTTGCAGAGCGAATGACATCCAAGTTCAGAAAATAATTTCTTTATATACAAATTTTTTGGAGTTTTAGTACGAGGTTCGCATCGTTTGTGCAGCACACAGTTATGATTGAGGAGAGAATGCGTACATTCCAAAACTGAAATATCACTTATCATAAATCGATAACGCTTTATTGATGATGTGATAAATATAAGTTTCTTTTACCCGTAGCTTCTCGTATCATTTCCTCTCGTTCACTGAGATTTTCGTCAACTCCCCGGAACCAATTAAGGGTTTTGTTGGAATCCTTTTTACTTGCATCTGGCGAATCGTCAGATTTGTTCCAGTCTTCTTTAATTTCGTCATCTCTGCAAGGGGATTGTTCGGTGGCTTTGGGCAAACACAGGCAAACTCCTTGTGAGGTGTCCATTGTACATGTTTCATTTTTAACAGGACATTCTAGATTAGTTTTACAAACTTGGTGCAAAACTGACGTTGACTCTAGAATAAAAAAAAAAACTAGAGTTCACGAAACTTAAAAGAGGAATGGCAATAATATCTGATTGGTGTTCCCTGTAACCATATACAATTTCTTTCGATATCAAACTTGTTAAGATACTATTTTTGATTTGAACTATTGGCTGAAATAATATGATCGAACTTAGAAAAGGAAAACATAAAAAGCAAAAGAAAAAAAATAGTTGTGCATAAGAAGTTTCAGGTTCATTCGGAAAAGAAGATAACTTGGGATTTTAAAGATTACACAATACAGGTTGATAATGATTTGGTCTTGCTAGGCCGTCATTTCCAGTTGGTGAGAACGTTGACTTCCTTATTTAGTGCCGAGAGGTTTACATGCTTCATGCCGTTAATAGGCCTCATGCCTACTTACAGTACTACTCGGGCGGAGCTTCCAGGCTGCTTAACGGCCATAGCAATGGAGGGGGGCGGTGTAGGGTGGCAAGGGACCATGAATACAAGGTGTAAGAAAATGACGCAAATCAACGTAGAAAGTGCGTATAACACCACCCTCCCGCTTTTCTTTAATTTTTTTTAATGCCAAAGCACTCAAAAGCTAACTGGATAGATACAAGTTTTACACTTTTCCTTGAAAAGGAGGGAAAGTAAAATACTTTTTTCTACCTTGGGAACGTAAAATACTTACCCTTCTGGGAACCCTACGACCACTTTATTTCTTTTGTGAAAAACTCCCCCCCCCCCTGATACCGTAATACTTCTTTCTACCTTGGGAAAGTAAAATACTTACCCTTCTGGGAGACCTATGACCACTTTATTTCTATTGTAAAACTCCCCCCCTTCCAACACTTACGTTACTGGCCCCAATCGACCAAGACATTTCAAGAAAACATTAATGTAGTGCAAAAATAAAGCAAACCAGCGAAATTAAGAAATGTTTTAAAAATAACCCACCGGTAACGATTTTGTCCTCAGTAAAAGCCACCGTGAAAATGGACACGACGATCATTGTAGGAAACAACCACAAATCCAAGACACAGTATCGAGGAAAGATAATTAGTTTTCCTATCCAAGACATGTTAACAATGGTTACGTCAATTCTCATGCTGGAAAAACAGGAAACGGGGACCATTTTGAATGTTATAAATATCTCAATTTCAAAACTTTCACTACTACCAATCAGAGATATACAAATTTACGGAACGCAATAAATTAGGAGTGTAAGGATACAACGAAATGGATGGTTTATAGTTACTTTTACATTTAATTTCATTCGCAACTCTTGACTGCATTAGGAATCTCCCTTGGCTCTTGGCACAGGTTTTAACAAATCACTTTAAAGAGTTTGTTTAAGCTTTGCACATTTCTAAATCAATTGCTTACACATAGCAGTCTTAAAGTACATAAAAGCTAAACTTGGAATTGTCACCATCTGCTTGCGATGGCCAGTTTTTAGCTAGTGTTGATAGAATGAAGAGAACGCCTCAAGAAAAAAAGCACATTATGGTTCGACCAGAAATGGCTTTAAGAGCCAGATCGAATTTGGCACAAGCCGTAACTCAGTACTGAACTTCACCTCTCCCAATTTACTCTTCTTATCACAGAATGTAAATGGGTAAATAAATACACACAAATCGATGTAAATTATTATGTAAAGGAAAGATGAAACAAAAATTCACACCGTGACAATCATACACTAATAATAACTTACTTGAGCCACCTCTATGCACTTACGTCGAGTAGCGTGACCCGGTTTCAAACTGGCAACTGATCCGTACGTATTACTGTGTAAGGTTACCTTAAAGAAAGATGTTTAGCGATATTTTTTCTTAGAAAAGCTGAAAAATTTGCCTTTAGTTGATTTGGGGTGGTGTCCCTAATCTAGATAATTACCGAGTTTAATTCTGTCAAACATGACCTTGGGTTAGAAATTCTCTAAATGTTATTCTCTTACCACAAGTCACTACAACCAGAAGCCACTTTCTGTTACTTCATGATTAAGTCTTCCCAACGTTAACCACCTGTTGTTGTTTGGTAAAACGTTAAACAGCAACATATCACGAAAAACCAAACCTATATGGGTACAGTGCACTGATATACTTCGTTTTGTTTTTACCTGTTGCAGCACTTGTGTAGATTATAATGAAGCATACGAATAAAGGACCAAACATCATAATTGGATTATTCTTCTAAATATACAACGAAGGAAAGAGATTAAGTAAATAATTGTAACAAGACTTTCCCACGGGCTTGCACATTTAAATGATATCCTTATATTGTTACGTTGTTGTTTCCTATTAGACTGCGTTAAGTTGTTTCGCATGTAACAATGGTTACGTTGTTCCTTCTTCAGCATTACACTAAGCTATCGTAATTACCAACTTTGTCCGGTGCAACGACGGTTTCCACAGCTTCCTCCTACTCCTTAAGCTAGGGCCTTAGTGGGCCTCTTTACCTTGATGCTATGGCTCCATGCTATGTATTCTGAATACTCTATATCTTATTAATGCATTCCAGTAATGATATGTACTTTGATGTATGGTCCAGTCCCTAGAGATCAGTGGTCAGGATGGCTCTGGCCTTGCCTGCCCCTAGGGGTAGCTGCTAGCAGAGGTGGCTGGGGTGTATAAGTTTGCCCAACAATACTAGCATTTTTTTTCATTGTTATAACACCGTTTCAAGATTGTTTCAACATTGTGGTTTCACGCATCAGTCGCGTGTGTTTTTTTTTTTTTTGCATTAACCACTTGACCACTGCTCTGTTTTCGAATTGTTTATTACTTGGTTACATAATTGTTTTTTTTTTCAACTGCATTGCTAATTCCGTGTATGACTGCAGATTCATTGCTTTGGAGGTTTGACGCGTTGCCAACCGAAGCCACGGTGCCAGAGGGCATGAGAAACAATTTTGCTCGGTATTTTCAATCGGAAATTCTTAAGATCTTTTACATGTCAGAATCGATACGATCACGAGGCATCACGGTGGCCTTCCCTACCGAAATTCACCCAGAACCTCACATATGAGATTTACGTTCCATGGAACAACCTTGCCACCAACTAACTTATTTACTGGAAAGGCAGCAGTTCTGGTTTTATACTGCACTATAATAAACATAAACATACGGCATAAGAAAAGTCGTGACGACTGCGAGACTGGCTGCCTAACGCTCCTACGACACCATGCGAAAATCGGATAACAATCGACCACAAATTGACTACAATTCCGGTGTACGTTATTTACCACTGCTGCCTTGCAAACTATGCCTGGTTGCGCGGAATCCTAATGTTGTGCTACTTAATTCAAATTATAGTTAGTTTCCTTCAAGTGAACTCTGTTTTTATTTGTGTACTTTCATAGCTGTGACTACCGTAAGGATACGAGCTCTGAATATTTTTCTAAACGGCGAAGCCGTTTTTTGTTCAGTTAGTTTGTTGATTTTTTCGCTTCCTTTTTATTGTCATTGGTACGGCTTGGTTAAAATGTGTATGTCCATTCTCTGCGCAATTTTGTTTGTAAAAAAAAAAAAAGAAGCATTTTAACTTCATATTTATGTCCAAGTACCGTCCATGCTTTAGTCCATGTCTACTAATTGATGGCAAGACTCTAGCGTTTGTCTAGATTTAGCGTGTGTCAGCTCGTAGTTGAATCGTACATACTTCATCATGATCGCCGGCATTTGTAGCAATCGTGATAAACAATTGGAAACAATTCTACTGGCCTCTCGAAGCCCGCGATAAAGAACTAAACAAAACATTCAGTTACGTCAGCCGCCCAAGTTTGAAGGCTTCAAAATAGACTTAATAAGAGAACAAAAAACGGCGAGTTCAAATTATAGTTCGTTACGTTCGAGTGCACTATAACCGTTTTTATTCGTGTTCCTTCAGATATGTGAGTAAAGGGATACGAGCTCTAATGCCTGTTTTTTCTAAACTTTGAAGTAGTTTTTTGTTCAGTTAATTTGTTGACTTTTTCGCTTCCTTTTTATTGTAATTGCTACGGTCTAGTCTATCATGTGTACGGTATGTCCACTGTCACCCAATTTTATTTGCGAAAAAATGGAACGTTAGAAATGCGTAGTTATGTTCAGGTTTCGCCGAAGCTTTGTCCCATGATTTTTATTTGAGGGCAACACCGTTTGTTTAGATTTAGCATGTGACACCCCGATGGGTCGTTGGTTCCGAATTGATGCAGGCAGGTGCAGTATCATTGCAAACAATCGCGGAAACAATTCAACTGGGTTTCCCGAAGCCTGAATTGAAGAAGTAAATGAGTCACTAAGTCATTTCGGTCGCCCATTTTTGAGGCAGTAAGGCCTGGAAATTAAAGACTTCGTTCCCTTTGGTTTAAGACTTGAAGATTTAAGCAAAAACCAAGACCATTTTATTTTGGTTCTCCACTAAGACTTAAAGGTATAAATGTGTTAATGGGACCCTGGCCCACGGCCTTACGTCTTCCGGAACTAATTATACACATACACACTAATGTATAATTTTCAGGGAGGACGTAATTTTATTGAGCCTCTAAAAGCGGCCTCCAAGCCATTTGCTCAGTGTACAGCTTCTTACAGCTACTTACGACTACTTACAACTAACAACCCGCAACTCTGAACAACCTCAGAACACTGCACAACCAACTTGAGACCCTGATATGACCCTGGCTCTACTCTCCTGTGGAAATGCGCAAGCGGGGCACCAAACAAAAACAAGAAAGACTGGAAGGCCGAGAAAGAGAAGTGATGGGTCAAACCTGCGTGTCGCCCGGCAAAACCCCAAGACCTTCCCTATCCCTCCCCTCCGGTGGTGGCATGCGGCGGGATCCCCAGGACCTCCACCAACAAATGAGGCACGACAATACAGAGTCTATACATTCTACCACAGCCAAAAACAAAGAGTTAACCGATAATTGGATAACAAGTTACAAATTTTATTACTAGAGACTAATCGGCCCTAACGCCATACCCTCTAATCTAAACTTACTTGCTATCTTTAAAAACTAAACGTAGGAATACAATACATGCCGCCAACACATTGGGTACTCAGATCCAGCAATTTCTATCTATCGTGCTAGACATAAAAATGTCGTCAACACACTGGGTGCTCACCCCAACAACTCCTATCACAGTGTACAAATTGCTACGCCGATGTTGGGACGCAGGAACTCGAGAGAAGCAAGCAAACCAACGTTAGGTGCCGAGAATCAAAGGACAAAGGGATCAAACCTACCAGTTGCTCTACAGAAGCCTAGGATTTTACGAAGGCTTTGCTTATAGCAAGGAACATGGGGGCAACTCCCAAGACTGTGGCCAGAGGAGCAAGTTCTCCATCTAACACGAAGTAACGCTGCGGAGCCCTTAAAGGACAATCAAGTAGAAAGTGAAAGACCGTTTCGTCAAACCTTCCGCACTCACAGCAAGGGGTCCCGGCCCACACTAGACGAAAGAGGTGGGCGCGCAACTGGGCATGCCCAGTGCGTAACCTAGACATAATTTCAGCCTCTCTTCTCGAAATGGCATCCAAACACTTAATAACATAATAATAATAATAATACAGTCAATTTACCCTGCAAGTACGCAGGAATGGAATCGGAAGGGGAGTGAACCACTAACACCGATCCAGGATGAAAGCTAAGAAGAACGAGAAAATCAGACGGGCCGTTTGAGAAAAGAGTGTAGATTTTCCTTGGACAGTCTACAACGAAACAAGGCCAAAGCATTGACAGTATCAAAACCCGAGGCATTCCAAATGTAAGCCACCCTCACAGAAAAGAAATTCTTTCTACAATCTAGGCGAGCGGAGGGAATGGAAAGTTTCCAGTTATGTTCCCTAGTACGGGCACTGGTCGGGGCCAGATCGAAAAAAGGTAAAATGACGTTAAGTTGCTGGTGGAGTATCTGATAGGTTAAGATAAGGTCGAATCTCATCCTTCGAAGTTCGAGTAATTCAAGTCCGAGAAGGTCGAGACGAACACGGTAAGGTTTGACATGGAGGCCTGGGAGCCTCTTAGTGAAGCGTCTCTGGACAGTTTCAATCGAGTCAATATCACCAAGAAGATAAGGCGACCAAACAGGAGTTGCATAGTCTAGTATCGGTCGGAGAAATACTTTAAAAATGCCCACACACATGTCACGTTATTACCCAATTTGAAGCACCGATTAACAACAGCCCAACGACGATATGCGGATGGACAGATCTGGTGGCAATGGGTGGTGAGTTTTAGATCACTAGTAAACGAAATCCCCAGGTCTTTCACAATATCATAAGAAGCAAGAATTTTATGATCCAGAGTGCAATGGTTCATTAAGTTTCGAGCACCAACGTAAAAAGAGTGACATTTATTTACAGACAGTGGAAGTTGCCAGCATTTGGACCAAAGGTTGACAGTATCTATCTGGGGCTGTAGATCCGGAGACTTTCCAAACGAAAAGAGTTCAGCTCCGACTTTCAAGTCGTCAGCAAATTTATAACCAAAGGAGTTCAGGCAATCTAAGAACAGATCGTTAAGATATATTACAAACAGAAGTGGGCCTAGGACAGATCCCTGGGGGTTCCCACACGGTACTGCACGTAATGAAGTGAACGTATTTTCAATTTGGACCGTCTGAGTACGGTTTCGTAGGAAAGCGGTTATCCACTTTTCGAGATCACCCGCAACACCACAGGCAGCAACTTTTAGTAGAGGCTTTCTATGGACAATAGATTCAAATGCCTTTTTGAAGTCGAAGTATATTGTGTCAGTATGGATGCCCAGATCCAAGGCACTTGACCAGCGGTCAAGGACGAGAAGAAGCTGGTGTGTTGAGGACCTGTTTGGCATAAAGCCAAACTGGTCGTCACCAATCACGGAATTTGTCTTAAAAAACATAATGAGTTTATCACGGATTATCGACTCCATAATTTTACAGGCAGTACAAGTAAGGTATAGGCCTATAGTTGGAGGGGATAATATTAGCCTGACGCCAGGCAGAGGGCAAAGCACCCTGTGAAAAGGAAAGTGAGAAGAGTTTGGTAAGAGGGTACCCAATTTCCATAATGATGCTTTTAATGAGGAAGACCGAAAAGCCATCAGGGCCAACGGCTTTACTAAGATTTAGTTTTTTAACTGCACTTAAAATATCCTGGAGAGTGAAAGGGATTGTCCAGCAAGAGGAAGCGAGTCCAGTGAGGTGCGAGAAAGGTCGGGCGAGAAAGGTCACCATTATCAAATATGAAATTTGCGGTGAAGGTCTCCCCCAGAGTGTCTGCCTTGGAGAGATTGTCGGTAACAAAACAGGAACCAACCCTAAGTGGGGGGAATGACCGTGAAGAAGAAGTAAGCCTGCGATAGTGTTTAAAAAGGGATGACCAATTTCCCTCACGAATAATCCTTGCATCTCTTTCAGAGTACCATGTCTCCGTAGCAAGAGACAACTGCTTGCGTGTATTGTTATAGGCAGATTTATTTTCAAAACAGGGATTTAATTTGAGGCGTTTCCAAAGAGTGTGTGTGTTATTGCGCAATCTGGCTAAGTGCCGAGGCTGACGTGGAGTCGCAGAAATTGGCATGCAAGATGGGGATCTAGAATATGGAATATGACCAGACAAGATAGCGCAAAAACATGACCAGGGATCCTCAATGTTAGGATGCAGATCGAAAATCAGGCTGTCCCACTCAACTAAAGAAAGTGAGGATTTAAGACTGGCTAAGTCGATTTTACCCCGAATGGAGCGAGAATGGTGGGAGGGCAAACCACCATCCACAGATGCCAGATTTAGCGAAAAAAGAACAACACAATGGTCGCTATTACCAAAATGGGCAGTTGGGCACCCACCGATAAATTGTAAATGAGACGTAGGTCGTTGGTGAAGACCAGATCCAAAATTTTTAACCCCCTAGTAGGTTGGTCAACCAACTGAGAAAGGCCTAAAGGTGTAAAAAGTTATAGAAAATAACGATGGTGGCAGTCGGCAGCAGTATGAAGACCCCAATTAACAGAGGACAGATTGAAATCCCCCAGCACAATAACAGAATGCCGTGGGTTAACCGAGTGTTCAATAAAGGAACACAGATTAAGTACGTCGGGGTCGCAAGAGCTATCGGGCAGATAACAAAGAATAAAAGTAAGTTTACATTGCGGCACTGACACAACAATTCCCTCAGAAATAGCGTCTACTGCAATCACAGCTAGTGGGATAGAGGATCGGTGCATTATAAGAAGGCCACCCCCCCCTCCCACCCCCGTCCCGCCTAATGAAAGGGAAGAAACAGAGTCCCCCCCCCCCCCAACATAGCATCTGTAAAACCTGGAACCATCCAGGACTCGACAACAAAAATAAGGTCATATTGACCACTATGAATCAGTTCCAGAAAACTACCAATGTTCCGAATCACACTACGAGCATTAAACATGATACAGTGCAGGCTATCTGCGAGAGACCCGGGAAAAATCATGGGATCTTTTCCCCTTAGAGATGGATGTTTATCTGAGGTAACAGAGTCAATAGAAGTTCATGTTGAAGGACCGATTTTCCCCTCGCCGTTAAGTCGAAACCATCGCGAGCCAAGAGGGTGGGATCTTTACAGACGTGGCTGTCAATAGGTACTTAGGTACGGAGACAGTCGGGTGAATACCATGGAGCAAGGGACCAGAGGGCCAACAGACCCATCTATCGCACCACTCCCTATTGCATTGCTGCATGCTGATCACACGGGCCGATCATGAATTCCACTGCAGGGTCCACCTTTGGATAACGGGAGAGTAATGTGTTATTCGAGGCCGCGGCCTATCGCCATGCGCCCACTCTCTCTCTCTCTCTCAACCTTTCTACAGGGTGTTCGGAAATTGGTGTCAAATATTTTGAGGGTCCGCTGTGTGATCAAAGATAAGAAGAAAAAGTCCTATAAACATGGGTCCGGAAATGCACCAGTCTTTAGTTACATCCCCCCCCCCCCAGGTTTGGGGTAAACAGTTCTTAAATACCTCGTAATGATTCACCGTTTCCATTCCAAAACTCAGGATATGTGCCATATCATACCTGGTATTTCAGTACTTCATAATACAGTATTGGGTCGCACAACTTATCAGAGGGAGAGGTAATTTTCTTATGGGGGGGATCAAACGTGGGGGAAGAGAGGAGTAACTGCTTTGGTCTTGTACTTTAGTGAAACAAATTGTAGAAAAAACACATCGTGTGATTGAAAACAATCGAAAGTAGTACTGTACTTTCTTTCATTACGTGTAAAAACCAAGTAGGTTACATCGTTTTCCAAGTTTGTGCCCCCCCTCCAAAAAAAAACAACTACTGTGTGCCCCCCCCCCCCCCCCATAAGAAAATTACCTCTCTCTCTGATAAGTTGTGCGACCCAATACTGTATTATGAAGTACTGAAATACCAGGTATGACATGGCACATATCCTGAGTTTGGAATGGAAACGGTGAATCATTACGAGGTATTTAAGAACTGTTTACCCCAAACCTGGGGGGGGGGGATGTAACTAAAGACTGGTGCATTTCCGGACCCATGTTTATAGGACTTTTTCTTCTTATCTTTGATCACACAGCGGACCCTCAAAATATTTGACACCAATTTCCGAACACCCTGTATATGGCTGACAATGCTAACCAAACAAGATACAACGACAATGTTTCTTTCCCCGTGCCTAACCATCGTTGCATCTCGTTCGCGTGAGCTATAATCGGGAAAGAACCGGGAGGTTCGTCTAGGGTTTAGATTAGGGTCGTTATTGTTTAGACTTTAGGATTTTGTTATAGAGTGTTTGACGTAATGGTCTGTAGGCTCTTATAAGTAAGTAACAGTAAAAAAAAAAGTAAGCTATAATCCGATCTTGTGCGCCTCGCCTCTTGTTGCCCTATTGTTACATGTTGCAGCATTGTAATATTTTGACATTGTTAGCCGCTCCTGCGCAGCCTGCGGTGTAGAGGACACATTGCCCATTTTTTGTTACATTGTCCGCAACATAGCATCAGTCGCAAGAAGTAGAATCTGTGGATTAACAAAGGCCTGTCCCTTTCAGATCTTCTTTGTGCGACGAAATCATCGACCAGAATCAAGATTTTGTGTGCAGCGGCAAGATACGCAAAGTCCACTGGCATAAATCTAAAGAGTATC
>JAHWFP010031142.1:0-22597 GCA_023313725.1 Lithobius niger
TGATAGCGTCAACGCCACTTTGGTTGCCATGTTGGCTGAATTCCTGCAAGCATTCTTTTACGCAGCATTGGTTTACATGAAACGAATGTGAGTCGTTAACGAATCCTTCTGGTTTTTTTCCCATTTGCTTGTCTTCCTCTAGTGGTTAAAGTGCTATAATCAAATGTTATTATTTCGTTGAGTTATGTCAAAAAAGATTGTTAGCTGTAAGGAAGCTACGATGATTTATTTTGGCTTTTTTTTTTTAAGTTCACTTGATTACCAACAGCACAGTGTATGCTTCGTCGGAATTCCTTAACTATTCACGACTCCAAATTTACAATGGTGAGTGTTAGAAATAAATTCGAAAATTTGTTATTTCTCCCGTAATAATTGTTCGATTTACGTCAAATTTTGGCTCAGCAATACTGTTTGGGGTATCAAGCGTTGTACCAAATTTCATTCCAATCCGACCTTTCGTTTGGGCTCCACCCAGACTAAAAATGTGCAACCAACACACCAACGGACCAACAGACCAACGGACCAACGGACCAACCAACATATTGCAATTTGGTGTCCGTTATAGGCTACGCTTCGCTCGCTTCGCTCGCTCGCTCTGCCAATAATAGTTAATATTAGTTAGTTAGTTAGTTAGTTACTATATGCATATAGTTAATAATAGTTATTATTTAAAAAAAAAATATTTTAACCACTGATCTTTATACAAATGACACTACATGGGGTCATCAGTTAATTGCGTTGTGGGAAGACCTGTACAAGAATCTTGCACTTAAGCATTTACATTACAAAAACGTAAGTTAACATTGAAATTCCCCTTTCTTAACCTTCCAGTACCACCAACCAGTTGGAGCGTAATTTTAACCTTCATTACCGTTAAAATGGAGGTCGGGACAAGAAATTCCAAAAAATCTGTAGATTTTAATGAATTTGAATAAAAAATAGTTTTGTCTGGAAAATTCGTAAAAATCTGTAGATATAAAGATATACAGACTTATCTGTGGATCTGGCAACACAGAACTCTACTATGCTAGGCTCGCTTTACTCGTGTTCCCAGGGTAACCCTCACAAAAATAGATTTTAATCACTGGACGTGGATATTTTGTCTTCGTGCATTGTCATCCCCAGGGCGTAAAATATATCTGTTGCCCTATTAAGCCTTTTTAATTTCTGCCCTGGTGATTTCCGCCATTTTTGTTGACTCCCTGGTACAGGATCATACGCGGCAATAGTCGCGTATATTATATATGGTTGAAGTACTCACATTAGCTAAATTCAGCAAATGTTAGAAAAAAATAATATCTCCGTTCCTATTAAATATTTTTCGACGAAACTTGGCCAGATAGTAGGAAGGAATATTTATACCCCAAATTATTCAATTCTCTGCAATAGTAAAAGTCGGAAGCCACACGTAAATTTGAGTAAGTTTGAAAACTTCACTTTTTGTTGTTGTTTTTGTTCTGCCATCGTTTCAGAAAAGACGACGGAACTTCCCTAAAATCTTAATCATGGTCTAATCCAGAAATTTCCTTGTCCTTCCTTCCTAAGAGACCATTTTTTCAATTGGTCGAGCCATTCCGGAGTTACTGGACCCTGAACGATCACTTTTATTGTTTTACATTGTTTTAAACATTGTGTTTCAAAGTTGGTTCAGTAACAATCACTTCATGCACGACCGTTGTTGGGTTTATTGCGCTTGGTATCAAAACGGAGAAACGGGGAATTTAGCGTCCTCCATTGAAAAAAGACATTTAATTCCATAACAAAACAAATCAGCATGGGTTAAAATAGAGGGGGAGCAGGGATGGGGCTAATCTGACCACTCAATAGGGCAACCCGGGAATCCGGGGGAGATGGTGCGGGAAAGGGGTTGCGGGGGGGGGGGTGGGCATGGGGGAAATCGGACCATACAACTGGGTAGGCCACAGGGGAGTTCGGAGGAGGAAGCAGGGGGGCAGTCGGCACCCTTTTCATTCCATACGGCCCACTACAGTATTTCGCTCAGGTATGCGGGAACCGGCCTGACGGTGTATGTTGCGCCGGGGGTACAGCTAGTTGTATGTCAATCGGCAAACGCCAGCAGCAATCTTAACAATAAAGAAGTGCTAACAATTTTAATGAGCCAACAATTATTCTGCCATATTTTGAGGAAACGTGAAGAGGAAGCATTATCCTTATCTAGACATAAGTGGAAAGGCAGCCAGTAACAGGCTGTGTGGTTTGACTATAACGAGCTTATACCTGAGTTCAACCTACTGGTGTAAATTCCCCACGCGGTAGAAATCTTTGCAAATCGTTGAAATCAGGTGTCTTGGGTCCAGTAACGAAGAAAACTTCCAGATTAAAGTGCGGGGCAGCATCCTTTATGAAGAAAAAGTGCCCTCAATAACTTTGATTCCTGTTACTAGCTAGCTACTACTACTAAGTCACGTCTACAGCTCGTTAGAAAAAGTTCTTACATCTAAATTCTGGCACACAGGTAAAGAATAGTACGGAGGAGTGTCTTTTAGTAAGATGGGGGTTGCAGCTAGAATCACATGGCCCTGAAGTGGCGCGTAAATGCAAAATCGTAGCGTGTAGTTATATTCTGATGTGTTCAGTGTAGTAGTGTTTTAGGATGGATTTGGGTTAAGATTTAGGTTAAGATAGTTTTTGTAACAGGGCGCTTGGCTTCGGGCCACAGCCCGAATAAATTTATTATTACTGGCCAGGTGTATCATGAGATAAGGAAGGAGGTGAAAAAAAAGAATAACGGTAGATGATCTCCAGTTATTTGGAGTTGCAGAGAAAGGTGCAAGGTGCAGACTTGCAGTGCACGAAGAAACTTTAGAAGACTGGCAACAATGAAAGCATCAACAATGACGCTGAATACGAACGACAATCTGTATTAACCCATGTACGACGACTGTTCAGTACTGATGAGGGAGGGAATTCAAGAGCGGCCAGCAGGAAAATTGGAGAAGATGAAATGAGCTGAAGGAAGGACATACTAGGGCTTAGAAAACTGTACGGAGGTAGCCTCTCCAATATTAAGATGGTAAAATCTGTTATTTTTCTTTGTGGTGTGGCCGGAAAGCCATACTTGTCGGTTCAAGTTTTTGATGCGGCAGCAAGCATTGTTGTCGCTGAAGAGGTTAAAGCAATTTGTTACCTGCACGCTGGACTTACCTTCCAGGTTCTGGCAAAGACTGTTGCTGCCAAAAGACGGCTAGTGTCTGCAACGGTCAAGATAAATGGAGCACAAGTGGAAATTTGTGACTTGTGCTCCGAGCTAGACTACACTGGCTACCATCCGAAGTTTCTGGGCAAGACGTTGGTGCAGCACTGCAGCGTTTCGGAATGCTTCAATCTCATGAATGTGAGAAGCATTCAGTTGGAAGCAGAGATATGTGTGTGTGTGTGTGTGCGTCGGGAGTGCACACCATCTGATTAAGGCTGCGTGAATCTGTTGTTTTGACTGATGTCCCTGACATTATTCATATGAAGGGAATACCATCATTGGTCTCAGTTCTTGACTGCACACCGCGATGACTTCGCTGTGGGTTGTGCAGTCATTGACGGCACGTGTGCTTGAGAATTGCTTGCGCCATATGCGGCTGCTACAGAGATCCAAGGGACCTTTGTCACCATTTGCGCACTGAAGCGAGTGAAAGGGCGAGGCATAAAAGTAGTGAGAAGAAGGCGAGAGATGTGTGAGTCCATGAAAAATTAAGAGTGTGTGAAGGTGTATGCAGTGTAGTATGTGACGGCAATGCAGTTGGTGCAGGTGATGCAGCTGATGTGCATGGCAAGATACCAAGTAAAGAATCCCACGAAAGTGTAGTTAGTGTGCTCACTGTTCAGGAGTGTCAAGGGTGCAGCGCCTGTGGCTGCAACAATTTCCATCACCGTGTGTTGTTGCAGGTGATTTTAATGCGCACCACTTCGAATGGGCTCGCTCAGATGTGGCAAACGGGGTTGTCAGCTGGTTCAGGCTCTTGAAGCTCTTGATGTATCCATCATACAGGATGGAACGCCCACCTTCGTGTAGTGGCAGGTTGGGAGTTTGCAAGAGTCGGCTTTAGATTTCTTTTTGCGTTTATTGGAGATTGCTGACACGTTCAACCTTTTTGTCTCTGATGACGAGTGTGTAGTGACCACTTGCGCATTTCTCTGCATCCAAGGAGCAGTGGACAAGATGGAATGTTTCAATATTCTGAAACCTGTTGCTGATAATGGTGCTTTTTGGTACCTGGTGTAATCGCGTGTGTGACTTGTTCACCATAAGAAGAGGAAAGAGGGGCCACCAAATGTTGCAGGAAAACCTGTGTAATGGAGAAGCACATGTACGTCTGTAGTAATTGACAGTAGGGCATACGGCTTCAGGCTCACAAAAACAAGAAATCCCACTGAGAGCATGGGAGTCTTTTATTGCAAGAAAAGTTGGAAACAATATGTAGATCGTGAGCACAGGATTCAATCAAGTGAAAAAATAGTAATTTTTTTAAAAGAAGTATATGTTTTAGTAATGTGCTAAGTTTGCTGGTTAATCTAGACACATGCTAGCATGGCGCCGCTAAGTAGACAATCGGCCAAGCAGATGAGAATAATTGTGATTGAGTGAGCAATTTCAGCTTCATTGCGTAATGAATATTAAGCTCGGGAGGAGCAACTTGGGGTGGGGGGATGCACTGATTGAGAGAGTGAAGCGAACGAAAATAAGTGCTTGTAAACCAGCGAGCTCAAAATGGGATTGAACAAATTTAAGCATGTGAAGCATGGATTCACAATAAACCAAACTGTTCAACTTGGCTGATGTAACGGCTAGTTGGGCAATGGCTAATGTGAAAAATTATGAATTAGTAAATTTATAGACATAAAATTCTTCCAGAAAAAAAACGGTAGAGGTGACGATAAGACCGTGTGACCTTTTTTACATTCAATGAAAGTTGTAATATCCACCCAAAACCAACAATGGCAGAAGAGTAGCCGCCAGGTTTCCAAAAAGGGTCGGCCTTTGAAAGTAGTGATATCATTCTACCAGGGAAAGGCCGCAAAGTTTAATCCTATTAGCCAAGTTAACCGCACCGAATAATACTTTGGACGTTAAATGAAAGCTTGAAGATTGCACCACAAGTGGCAATGTTCTTGTTTTCATTTAACCTTCGCACTATTAGTCGGAGAGATTAACTTGGCTAATAGGATTAAACTTTGCGGCCTTTTCCTGGTGGAATGATAACACTACTTTCAAAGGCAGATCCTTTTTTGGAAAATAAGCGGCTCCTCTTGTACTAGTTTTGGTTATGGGTGGATTACGATTTAGTTTATTAATACTCGGCGTTTGGAGTAAATTTAAAGTTACATTAAATTCCAGTTTTTAGTCGACATTACTGATGCCATAAAAGAGGTACACGGATTACAAGCAAAAACGTCAAGTGTGCCGTAAAAAAGGGTTATATGATTGTAGTTTCACTTGACTTGTTAAAATGTTCACGGATAAAAATTGATGATTTTAAATTTAATTAATCAAATGTACAATTCAGAAAATTGCACTTTTGTTCAAGTATGTTGTGCTTTAAGAATACTTTTTTATTCGTAAAGAACAACAGAACTTAAAGAGATGCAATTTTCTCAATTCTACATTTGGTTATTTAAATAAAAAATTAACTTTTTTTATACGTATACATTTTAACAAGAAAAGTGATATACTTCAATTATAAACGTTTATTTGCGGCACACTTGACGTTTTTGTTTGTGATCTTTACTTTTACGTCTGGTCGTTTGGTCTTACAAATGCACCCGGTTTTCATGGTTACAATTTTCTTTTTCCAGGGAACTGTGGTTCCACCATTTGATACCAAAAAACTACTCCAGTTCTCGACCACCAGGAATTTACCGCAGAGGAAATCACACAGGTCAGAAATACTAACTGGAGAACAGTCACGGTTCGTTTCAAACAAACAAGCAAGCAAGTTTCAAATATTGGGTCGTGCCATTCCTGCAGTAGCAGAATTCTTAGTGGTCTAACATTTTCTAGCTTGCATGGAAATTTTTGTAATGGTAAAACTCCTAGTCTTTCTTTTAACGATACCCTCGAAGAAGCTTTGGATACATGTAATCAAGGAGATGGTGAAAAGGCACTACCTTAAATGCTCAACTAAGGTTTTTGCATGTAAGTACACAAAAATGAGCTATTCTTTCCAGTTTTTCAAGAGATGACAGAAATCGAAGCTCCAGTTCTCGAGTCATGACATTTTTTTCCCGTAAAAAACGCTTTCTTTTTTGATCGGCCTTTTCCTTGCGTGCTTTAGGCCCGATGCACACTATAAAAAATTTATGCCGTAAATCAATGGAAAATTTCCGGCAAATAAAGTTTCCTGACATTTTCCCGTTACATTACCGTTGTTTCCTTTATCATCAAAAACAACATTTCCATAATTTTACGGAACATCTCCTTCCTAATAATGGAATTCCATGAGTAGCGTTCCGTATAATAAACGGAGTTTTTGTTATTAGTAAATACGGAAATTTTGTAATTCTACAGAATTACTCAGTTTTGTATACGGAAGGCAGATCATTACGGAAAACGGAAACTTCCGTAATTCAATGGAATTACTCAGTTTAGTAAACGGAAGGCAGATCATTATGGAAAACGGAAACATCCGTAATTTAATGGAATTACTCAGTTTTGTAAACGGAAGGCAGATCATTATGGAAAACGGAAACATCTGTAATTCAATAGAATTACTCAGCTTTGTTTACGGAAGGCAGATCATTATGGTTGCCGCTGCGTTGACTTAGCCAATCAATACATACATGCGTTTTTTTTTAACGCGCAGTCACGCTGCGTTGACGCTAGCAATCAATGTACACATGGCCGTGAACCGCCAGTCCGCATTCGGCCGCAGCCCATTTTGCTAACCCCGTGTACAAAAAGTTATATTTTGAAACCAGTGAGACGATATTGCCTACTTCGTCTACAAAAAATATATACTCAAACGTATGGGACGATATTTGGTACATTCATTTACTGATTTAAGGCGTACTAGGGGAATATTATTATATATCCTTTACCGATTAACTAAAAAATTCGGATAAGTTCTTTAATTACTTCAATAATTTCTGCAGCAACATTTCATATTTCAGGGTAGTTCTTTACTCCCCCAGTAAACAATTCCATGTCTATTTTTTCGAAATTGGACGCCATTTTCGGACGACGGATGTGTGCACTTCTCAAGTCGCACAAGGTACTGAGAGACGTAGGTGCATTTTCTTTTAACGCTGCGTTACCGCTGCGTTTGCGGGGGGAAGTGCGGTGCAAAACGAACGCACGAGCAATGTGCGTTAACACAACGTCGACGCAGGTATGTGTACAGCGCCCAACAGATGTCACGTAAACCAAACCGCAAATGCGGTAACGCAGCGTCAACGCGCGTTAAAAAAAACGCGTGTGTGCCCCAGGCCTTAAACGGACTAGCGGGAACATAATTTTTTGTACATATTTTGTATAGTGGTAAATGTGCTCAATATGGTTACCAACAATGATAGCAATATTTCTGTGAGACTTTCTTTTAATTAATAAATTAAACTTACAAACTTGTTGTTGTTACAATTCTAGTTATTTAATTTATCTGGAATATCAACAAAAAAAAACCACAGCCATTAGAATTAAAAAAAACCGCTTAAACGTTTAAAATACGGATGTAAGTCTTTCAAAAGTTTTATACTCTGCAGTTAGGTTAATTAAAGGCGCGAAGGTATCGGAACAGGCAGGTTAGCCTTTATTGCCCTCGAATAGACTAAAGTGAAGACATGGAATCAAACAAACACTTCCAATTATCAACACTGGATGCACTGAGAATGTGTTGAAACAGTCGATTCCACAAACTGACAACTCTATGGGAAAAAAAAACTTTGTTATGTTAGATTTGAAAGATTTGGGCAGCAGTTTCTGGCTGAAACCAAGGTCAATATTAAACTGTGCAAGGATAAAAAAGATGTTAGATGAGACAGTATCGTATCCTTGAAGAATTTTCGTAAATCGTGATATATTAGCTCACGAAACAACCATTTTGAAAGAATCCTTCTTAAGTTAAAAAAAAAAATTTCGTCTTTTTACGTTGGACCGAAACCCCATGCTATTTTCACCCAAATTACTAAAGATGGTCAGGAGTGTACTATCCAAGGAATAGTTTCAATCTTTTTTGTGTGTGTGACCTTAACCTAAACGTAGAAGTATAGTGTAGGTTTTTTTTTTATTT
This sequence comes from Lithobius niger, assembly GCA_023313725.1. Lineage (NCBI taxonomy): Eukaryota > Metazoa > Arthropoda > Chilopoda > Lithobiomorpha > Lithobiidae > Lithobius > Lithobius niger. The sequence goes on from JAHWFP010031142.1 coordinate 8,238, forward strand.
TACTGTACAGCAAACAGCTTTGCTTTTAACATTTTTTAGTTATCTTCCTAATGTTATTCCCCGCTCTGCAATTTGGTAGTGAACTGGTAATTAAACTAGTTAAATTAATATTTTACGTATTTATAAAGCACAAAGCCAGATCTTTCAGTTCACATAACCTCCTTCACCATCACAAAATACTGTTACAGCAAGCAATGCTCACTGGTCAGACATCTGAACATTTCAGTTAGATACGGTATGTGCTGGTGAACGGAAGCCACAATTCCTGTGAGGATCAAGCATTGGACACTGCCAACAGAAATTGTTCCAGTTTTTCTCTTCCTACCTGGCAGTTGCCCTCTGGTGATGAAAACACGCTACTGCAGTAGGTAATAGTAAAAACTCCATTTTAGGTCAGACACCTCAATAAATACCATAGAGAAGGTATCTGCTGGAGAACTTAAAAAAAAAAAGCCTGTGAGGTCAAGCGATGGATTGTCCCAACAGGAAACGTTCGACTTTCCCTCTCCCTACCTGGAAATAGCCCTCTTGGGTAATAATTTCTGGCGAATTCTGCTCCATCACTGAGGTAGTCGATCACCGCTGGTACATGGACCTATCTTGTGTCATTTCGATTCAAGCCAACTTGAATTCACGTCGATTTAAGATGCATTATTTCCCGGCAAAACGACCAACATAAGTTAATACTAACAATTTTTTTTTATTCTAGAGACAAAAAGTGTGACGTGTTTCATGAATGCTCACTCCATCACGAAGCTTTCAATGACATCTATGGTAAGTTTGTAATTTGTATTGTCAGTATTTGTGCTTTATATTTTCAGCCAGGACAGTTGCTGAATAGGGCAGTTTTTTTTTGTGTGTGTGATCTTAACCTAAAGGTAAAGGTAGTGTAGGTTTTTATTTTTTTTATTTTACTGCACAGCAAACGTAGTATTATTGTATATAACCATAGATTAGAAAGTTAACTAGATGTACCGTCTCACCTCTTCCCATCCTACGCAGACCTCTAGCGGAAGTTGCGGCTACTAATACCTTTGCTAATGCTTTTGCCTTCGAAGCAGCACGAAAGCAAAGCATTAGCAGAGGTATTAGTAGCCGCAACTTCCGCTAGGGGTCCGCGTAGGATGGGAATTGGTGAGACGGTACATCTAGTTAACTTTCTAATCTATGATATAACTCTCTGGTGGAGCCAGTAACAGGGTTAGCTGCAAGGGTCACTGGAGGGGAAAAAGAAGGGCGTCTTACTGAAGACAATGCTGTTAGAGCAGATTTCTTAGGCCTATAACGAGCGATTTTTTTCGATTTGTTAGCAGTTGCTGACATTTTTAAGCAAGTGGAATCTTTTCTTTTTAGATTAGAAGCTAGCATCATAAGGGATTGGAAAGAGCAACGGTTTTTTTAAGCCTATGAAATCCGCTCTTAAAGCACTGCCTTGACTAGAAGTGCCGTTGTTTAACCCTCTATTTTAATCTATAGTGCCCCTTGCAGCTATCTCTCTTGTAGCCAATATGACGTCACATGACGCTGCTCTATTGGTGCTTTACATTTTGAGTCAGGGCAGTTGCTGAATACGCTGGTATACCTCAACAAAGGAGCTAATCGTAAGGTGCGCAAAGTAGTATGGTGGCCTGCCGGTTACTACGACTATCTATTTGCTATATTTCAGGTCCCGTGTTCTAACCTGCCCTCTGCCATCCCCTGGCGCTATTGGGAAGGGAAGGGCCTTGTCTTGACTCGTGTCCATGTATAATTGTTGCATGTTAAAGATCCTAGCAGTTTCTTGTAGGGGATTACCTAGCAGAACTTTCCCTCTCGCGTTCTGATGCCAAGGCAGCGACTGGAAGTGCTTCAACCCTCTAACGTCTAATTTTGGAAACATTGAAAAAGAAAAGCTTAAACGAACCTGAAAATGACTATAAACATCCGTACTGGCATCCAGAGCGAGTTTTTTCTTCTTGATAGCTGCGTACTGGACTTCGCTTCAGTCTCTGAAACCGGAAACCAGCACATGTTTGTTGACATTATCTAGCGACAGACAGTTAGCATATCCTAACTGATACAACTCAGTTAGAAATTACATAAATCTTTTTTTTTTACCGACATATTTTTCACAGTGCAACCAACCAAGAAAACATAGGACCAGTAAGGAATGATCCCAGACAAACGTTTCATTTTTAAACTAGCCCCATGTCTTTGAGATCGTGCAGTTCAATGTGTTGGATAACCGTTTAGGCTACTTAGCAGTTAATTTAGGTCAGGTGTCTTACAGTTATTACGACTACGACTTTAGTTTTCCTGTTTCAAAGAAGTTTCTTTCCCTGCTTCGAAAGGGTTGTTAATTGGATCCAGGTGAATTTAATGAATTTAAGGATTAATCGTGGGCTATTTTCTTCTATTTCACTCTGATCTTTTATTGTTCTTCCCTTAGTTACAGACTAAAGCCTCCTTTTCTAAAAACGATATGTATGTCACTGTATAATCTTGTATTTTTAATATTTATGTACAATCTGTACACATTGTTGTGCAGGTATGTCCAAGTACCCGCTTAAGTTACGACAGACGTCACATACTTGGGCAAGCATAACGTATACCCGTAGGTTTGATGCTCTTCCAGCTGCAGCCATGGTGCCAGAACGCGAGAGGGACAAGTTTGCTAGGTAATTCCAATCAGAAACTCCGAGGATCTTTTACATGCCACAATCGTCATGAGCACAAGGTATCATAGCACCCTTCTCTTCCCGGGTGGGGTGGCTAAGGTCATTCAAGAACCAAGACTGTTGGCATACGAGATAGTCGTGTTAATCATTAGGCCGCATTGTTCTAAACGTATACAAAGATATGCCTACGCATTTCCAAAATGGCATACACACCCACAGTATAGTCCTGGAGTACAGACGTATGTGTAGGCCGTACACCTTCTTCATCAAGTCCAGGACTCCGGGGAAGAGGCATGAATTAGTTACTTCAAAATTTGTTGTGCTTCTTGAAATAACTCTCTTTTAATACTTCAAAACTACTAATTGTTACGAAGATTTAATGATTACAATACTTTTGTTTATAGGAGTTTAGTATTGATTTGTCTGTGTCCATATGGTGGGTAGATCACAGACTTCAACTGCATCCTAAAGCCGAACTACACGATCGTTGGTCCGATCTTCCAAAAAAAATTGCCGAAAGGGTATGGTATCCACTGTTTAGATTCCAGAACATCAAGGAAGGAGAGAACCTACTCATTACTCCCAGTTTGGGTGGACAAGCAGGAACAATAGCCATCAAAGTCAATCAGAAACATGACCCATTAACGCTTTGGGTCCATTACAGGTACGCAACCAATGACCAATTATTCATTCATTTTAAATTAACTCAGGTTTTCTAATCACAGACTAAATTTGTATTAGATTCGTGAGCCGAGCAAACTAATGGTAATGAGTTAACCTTACCAATGATTAAGCAGAAGAAACACATTACGAATGTTTTAGGATGTATGGTAATTGTCGACCTATGCAATTGTCGATCTTTTTTTTTGGCTGGATTATTGGAAGGGATTGATTGCCGAAGCGGATCCCATTTTTGTTTTAACTCCTGGTCACATACCGAATATTAAAAGTGTATCCCGAGAAAATAACCTCAACCTTTTTGGAAATTCGACAGGTTTATGAAGTGTTTAAAAAAAAATTACATAAAACTTACGTTATGTTAATCTGCGTATTACTGGGTTACTGTATTTAAAAAAAATATTATTCAGGGTCATTAGTAACTTCGGACTGTGATTAAGTGGAGGTATATGCTCCTTTAACTCTCCAATATTTCCTTTGTTGTAAAATTATTTATTAGTTTATTATTACTACACATACATCTGGGACGTGGCAAATGTTGTGATATGTAACAGTTTAAATGACCACGTGCAAAATGATGTCGAGATGGGGTGAAGGAGAGGTAAGACAGTTCCCAACCCTGTTGGTGAGATCTCAAAGCGACAGGTCTGCTGAAAACATTGTATAGGGATGTTGAATTGAATGCGATCATTCATCACCTATCATGTGGAAACGGGAATTGGGCAACAGTGCCAAAATCTATATAAAAAATAACACATTTTAAGGAAAAAAATTGACCTTATTTTAATGCATGTAATAACTCAAGATATGAATCTAACAAATTCGTACCCTGTAATAGAAATTAGAAATAATTTATTGAAAACAATTTGTTAATCTCCTTTTCATCATATCTCGTTTATTTCATTTATGTCAATCTAGTATATACCAGAGTGTCCTCACTAGCTGCTCACTCAACAAATCCACCTGTAAAATGTTCGTAGGTGGGCTTCACCCCAGCACTACAGCTGACTCAATAATTCAACACATTCGTAATTCTTCTGGTTTTACCGTCTGTTGTTTTCAACTTCGCGCAAGATATCCCACTTACTCATTTTTCTGTGATACGACTGCAGAGTTAAATAGTGACATTATCAGGTGCTCCAATATCTGCTCCCCTGACGCCAAAATTTTACATTTTTTAGGCAAGCCTAAACCTACTAGATCTCAAAACAACATCCAACGCAACCGCCACTCAGTCAGACCAATATGCCTCCCTCTCCGCAGTATCAAGATAACGACCACTGTAAGTCGCCATAGTCTTTTCCCACTGACAATATCACTTATCAAAAAAACAAATGCAAGGCAAAGTCCCAATTCAGATTACCACTCAAGAAGATACCGAGAAGCTGCTCATTAGCCTAGTGAAAATGCAAGTGTCGGTAATTGTTGCACCAGCCATCATAGTTCAATTATGGAGGAGGCTTTCAAGACCTAACTTTCATTCGTCACTACAACTGCCGTCCAAACCCTTGTTCATAGCCTTTCGTGCCTGTATTTTAATGCTATGATCCTATTTAACAAACTTGATGAACTTCAACATGCCACACCTCTCAACTTTATCCTGATGTTATTGGCGCCGTTGAAACACCTCACTCCAGGACTCAACCATTAATATTAATGGCTATACTGCCTGCCACAGTTACCGCTTACTCAGGGGTTATGGAGGTGTGCTCATTTACATTCAAAGCAATATTCAGTCTTCACTGATTGGCTCTTTCTCCGACTCCCTCGATGAATGGAAATCTATGTGGTGCTCGATCATCGTTCCTTCCTCCGACTAGACCCCTCAGCCTCCACCGATAGCCGAAATCGCCGCCGGAAATACGTCAGCCGCATATTCGCCGCATTTTTGTTAGGCTAGCCATGTCGTCTTTTTAGGTTTTTCTTTTACCAACCAAGTTTGCCTGAATAGTTTGCCCGATCGAAGTTTGACATCATGATCAATTTTTAGAGGCATTTCTGCATATTTGAGGGTCAAAAAAAATCAAATTGCTGCAAGGAAAATAGGTAACCCGAAGCGCAATTTAATTATCTTTTATATAGGCACTAGTCTCATCTTTGTAGGTACTTTAGTTCAAGATAGGTCGCTATGCACACACGAACGTGGTACGTTTTTAAGGGAGCAGATTACGTAATTAAGTTAACTCAAGTTTGCAGAAAACTAAAAAAATTGTTTAATTTTAACGTTACATTTAATGGTGTCATTTGAATTTATTTCCTTTGCCAATATAACCTATAATTTACAGCATGTTTCATTTGTTGTATTAAAAATTGTGTTTACGTACTTAAGACTTAATGTGGCATGAAACTAAAACTTACATGCGTAACAAACGCTTTAGCTTAAAGAAATTTTATATTGCTCTCATTTTAATGAAGGAAATGCCAAAATTCGTATAGGCTAAGCCAATAGTCGCCGAAATTGTCTCAAGCCGATAGCGGCCGAAAAAATAGTCGGCTAAGATCAGCTAGCTGAAAATTGGCCGAATATTTTCATTAGCCAGTCGAATAACTTAAAATTGATCGGCTGAGGGGTCTACCTCCGACAATATCACTATTGGCTGCGCATACCGAACTCCAGTTAAAGGCTGCCCGGACACACTGGCCAAATTTTCTCTTCATGCCCAACAATGCTGTGCCCACACCCCCTTTCTTCTATATGGGGAATTTCAACCTGCCTAATATCAACTGGCTTAGTGCCACTACCTCCGAACTTAATCGAAGTGCCAGTCTTGAGTTTCTTAACTTTATCTAAGACCATAATTGTGTACAACATATTACGCAACCTACTCGCCATCGTTCAAACCACTGCTCCAGTTTACTTGATCTGCTCTCCTTCTCTCAACCCCTCCTCAATCACTCACTCACCTGTCTGATTCATAAGCATGATGTGCTCACTTTTTCACTTGAAAGTAAATTTTCTACCAAGTGAGTCCCTCTCCGTTGTACAACTTTTGTTCAGCTGACTACACGTTTATTAACCACATTATTTCCTGCATTGATTGGTCTACCGAACTTGCCGATCTTGATGTTGACTCACATGTTGACTTACCATCTTCCTTCAAACCAGTATCTCCCATTTCATTCCTGTGGCCAAGAAGCAATCTTCCTCCCACCCATCCTGGTCTACACCCGAACTTAATACTTCCTTAAACGAAAAAAGGCGTTCGTATCGTCTGCTTCGTTCCTTTCCACCTCCATCTAACATGGCAAACTTCCTTGCTGTAAGAGAAAATGCTATCAAGCAAATCACACTTGCTAAAACTTCATGTGAAAACAACCTGATTCAACGCTCCAAAAGTACTTCTCTCCTATCGCAAAAATGATAACAAAACTGTCCCTCTAAGCGGTATCAGAAATGATTACAATACTTTCTGTCGTGATGATGTTACCATTGTTTCCAAGCTAAATCTTTTTTTCTCCACAACTTTCCTTCTGCTTCTTCTTGCTATCCTATTCCACCTGCAGTTGGCGTCGTTCATTTCGGTGTGGCCCATGTTCTTTCCTCGCTCTTATCCCTTAAGGAAGACCTTTCTGCAGGTCCTAATAACATTCCTCCTATTTTGTTCGTCGTTGTGCCAGTTCTCTTTTCACCTCCTTGTTGAACATTTTGTCCGATTCCATCCTTTCTAGTACCTTTCCTTCATGCTGGAAGGATGCTCATATCACTACAATTCATAAATCGGGTTCTCTTTTATTGTTACTAATTACAGACCTATAAGTTTTCTCTCGTCCATTTCAAAAATACTTGATTGGTTAATCTAATCTGACCTTTTTGATGAATGTTCTCAACTCAATATTCTTCTGGCCATCCGACTTGGTTTCCTTCTTAAACGATCTTGTCTCACCAATCTTCTCTGCACGTATGACCCCATTACTAAACTTATTGACTTTGGTCTAACATGTGACCTTGTTTTCTTTGATTTCGGTAAAGGTTTCCGCATTGTTTCACATAATAAGCTATTGTCCAAACTATACTACTTCCGGTTTTTCTCCTGGCATTATTTCCTGGCTTAACTCCCACCTGCTCTTTAGGCGGCAACGGGTCGTCCATCGTGGTTCCTTCGCTCCTTGGCTTCACGTTACATCTGGTGTTCCTCAAGGCTCCGTTTTTGGTCCACTCCTGTTCAATATTTCCATCTCTGACTTACCTTCTGTTATTCGTTCTCCTAATGCCTGCTTTGCTGATGATTTTAAAATCTTCTCTGACTCTGTTTCCTGCAAATTACTTGACACGTGGTCTTGAGACGTGTTTCACACTGACTACTACCAATTCCCTTATTCTTCATACTAAAAAATGTCACGTCTTTTACCTTGGACTAAATAATCCACACTTACCTTACTATCATTCTGGCAAGCCTATCACTCCTGTTGCTAGTCATCCTGACCTTGGGATCCATATTGATAACGCTCTGAATTTCAATCTTCACACTGAAAATATCATCTCCAAAGTCTTTCGTAAAGCCCATTTTGTACTGAAGGGTTTCTCCAACCTTACACCCTCCCTGTTTGCTATTTTATATAAAACCTTTTCCCTCCCAGTCTTTGGTTATTGCTTCCAAATATGTCGTCCCTACAATCTTTACTCACTTAATCGTCTTGAAAACTGCCAATGTCGCCTAACCAAATGGTGTCACGTTCTTCGTTCCTTGCCTTATTCCGATCGCCTACGTAAACTTGGGCTTACCGCCATTCATGATCGTTGTAATCGTGGTGACATGAAACTTACCTACCAACTTATTCACAATCGCCTTGATTTGGACCCTGGTCGTTCCATCATTCCAAATTTCAACTTCACTCGTGGCCACCCTCTCCGTATTTCTGGCACTGTCTCTCTTGCTAAACAACGCTTTCACTTTTTCACGGAAAGGGTTGTTCAACCCCGGAACTCCCTCCCTCAATCTGTCGTTTGTGCTCCTTCACTCAACGCTTTCAAGTCACGCTATAACGCACTTGTTGTTTAACTTCTTTGGTGTTATGTGGGGATGGGGGCTTCGGGCACCGTCAATCTCTATTTCTATTTCTATACCGTTTACGTCAATTTCATTTTTCTCATGTATGTCAAATCGTTTTTAACATATAAGTTAAAACGCCGTTTGTACTCAAAATTGATGCTACAGACAGTGGTTCGTATTTTCGATTGTTGAAAGTATCGATTATTGCAATACAAGTGAAGGTTAATTTGTTTCAAAACCTCTGCAGAAATTCTCCGCTTGAAACATTGAAACTGACCTGTTATTCTCCTCGGTATTGTTGCAAACCAAAGGTATAACATATAAATAGATATAAATTTCTGTAAATAAAGATAACGTCATCAACGAAAAATCATACTCTAGAAATAGCGTAGTACAGTAAGCTACCTTTTTACATTTAGGTTTCGCTCAAGTGATGTGACCTGGATTTGCCCCAGTAAACCAGTTCATCACCAGATCACCATCATTACCGGTAGGGCCACTTGTCCACTCGCGTAAAGATAACTCACTGAACCTGTTATTAAGAACACAGCCGTGACCAAGACTTCATTCGACCGAATCTTAAATCTCCATGCCCACATTGATACAGTGTCAAACTGGTCAAAGGACTGGCAGCTTAGGTCGTCATCAAATAAGTGTTGCTGCCGTTACATTTGTACTTGGAATACATCCCCGTAGTTTTCCTTTCTTGATGACCAGCCAGTGAATTCTGTAAATCAAATTAGGGATCTGGGTGTGTGCATGACCCTAGATCTGAAAACTGCCACGCATTGTAACAAGATTGTTAAGTATGGCTTTCCAGTGCCTGGCTCTTCTGAAGCACTGTTTTAATTCGACTGACACGCAAGTCAGAGTTTGGACTTTCAAGGTGTTCTTCCGTCCCGTCTTGGAGTATGCCAGCGCGGTATGATCACCCTTTCAATTTAGTGATATTGATAAGGTGGAATCGGAACAGCGTTATTTCACATGGGGATTGCCTGGTCTTAGGGGCTTGTTACAGGGTGAGAGGTTTCGCCAGCTTGGTCTGAAAACACTTGAATCGTGCAGGCTGAAGGCAGATCTTGTCCCTGCCTTTAAGATCTTGCGTGAGTTATTGACACTTGAAATGCCCTTCTTCGAATTAGCAACCTATAGACAAACCAGTGGACATCACCCCTAATTTGTTTGCTCTTACAGTTTTTTTTTGCTCTTGGTATGCGCCACAACCTCTTGTCTCGGTTTCCTCTGCAACTTCTTTTAAACATCTCCTGGATGGTTTTGATTTTAAGCGCTTCCTGAAACACCTACTGTTAAGTCAACAAATTTGCTTACGGGCAGATGCATGATTGTACACATTTATTTGGAGCTTTCGTGGAGAAAACATATTTTTAAATATAACTTTTATCGATGTTGTTTAATCAGTCAACGGTTCAGAGGTGTTACTATAGGGGAAAAAAATGTCTTTTGTATATAATTTTCAGCTGACGTCTCGTATTTCCCGCAACTTCAGGATAACAATGTTTGAAAATTTAGGAATGTTTAGGCTACTCTAGACTCGTTTTGAAAAAATATCCGTCAAAGCTGGTCAATCTGGCTTCAAGGGTTCTCTTGTATAGGCTTCGAGTTTTTCTGTGCGATTTTCCAAAATGACTTTTAAGTTTTACATGAAGGTAGCCAAACCATTCACCCTATTTCACTTCAGTTCTATCTACCCAACATCTTTCCAAGAAGAATCTTTCGTATCAGTGACTGCAGGTTTGGTATGTTTTGTTCAATTAATCGTACTGGCCTACTAATGAAATCTCATTTGTTAAAAAAAATTCACAAATATTTTATACTTCATTTATACAAAAAAAAGTCGTTAGTTCGATTATCTCAAATCTAGTTATTTGGTTTATCTCAAATATATCAAAGAAACAAATGCCAGTGCCAGATATTAATATTTAGACATTTTCTAGCATATAAATCACTAATATAAGCCCATATAAAGAATATAATACGTTAAAAGAACAGATGCAAGATAAACACATGTAAGCTCTCAGCTTACCAAACCAACAAATGCTGAAGTGTCCTTGTTGTAACTCTTGCTTTGTGTTGCAAGGTTTGCACAAGGCCGTCTAGGAGAGCAGCAGAAGGTTTTAGCTCCTGACTCCAAGCAGTTAATTTAACATAAAAAAAAAAAATATTTTACCAAATTTTACGTGCAAGAAAGTGGCATGGAATCGGGTGGCAAGACACGCAATTATTTCTATTCCAGTCGGCCTTGGCTAGAAAAATAGAACGCCTTCTTCGTTTAAAGTTAATATCTATTTACGGAAGGCAAAAGTTGGCGATTCTTCCGCCATTTCCTTCTTCAAATCTAAGCAACCGGTCATTATGTATGGCCGAGTGGGGGGGGGGGGGCGGAGGAAATGAAATTGTGACCACCAAAACAATAACGTGACCCTCTCGGAAAAAAAAATGCGCGTTTCGCGTACCTTTTGAGACTGTCTGCAGATGATTTCCTATAGCCAAGATTAGTGCTGTAGCCAAATTAAGTAAGTAGCTCTCCACACCGATAGTTACCACTAGTTGGAAGGAAACGTGTCTCATTTTTAATGAAAAGACGCGTTGGGTTAAAAATTTTTTATAAAATGTTCCTTACACCCATCTCTTGCCGAGATTCATACAATATGTATGATGAACAAACTGTTTGCTTGTATGCCCACATCCTTAACATAGTCGACATCTGAAAGACACAAGAAGCCAAGAAACCAGGTGCCAAAGCTTTTCTACAAAGTTCTTGGTAAAAACTATACTTCGAATATTGGTACTAGCTTCAAAACATTGCAAACATTCACATCATGGGGGGTCTGGGGGCTTGTTCCCCAGAAACTGAGGAACCTGAGGTGAAATTCTAGAAATTTGTTTTGTGGGATCCTCCTAATTCTCGGGATCCTCTGGATCCTCTTGATGGGATCTGACACAATTTATGACACCCCCATTGAGAGGATTTTAAAAAAAATCCTGCCCCCCCCCCCCCAATTTCCCCCGGTCCCTTCCCCCCCCCCCCGGCGATAATTAATGACTGGTCCTTAATTGCGTGAGAGAAGCCCTCCGCCTGACCCACATTCTTTACTTCGAACTGAGTTTTTAAGCTAGTCATAATCATTGCCTATCAACTCGGCAACAGCCATCTGCCCTATCAGTTCTCGAAAAGCAACCTGGTCGTCGTCTGGTCGTCGTCGCATGGTTTCTTTTAAATGAAGCACTTTTGATCATTGTACGTAAACCAATTTTCCTCTTGGTCTATTTCCGTTGGTATGGTTTGTATCGCCATACAGGGATGAGTCATTCACGGGGACATTGATCGTCGTAGGGGGCGAAAGATTGTCCAGAATATTGGCCAAAATAGCTCCCATAGCCGCTGAAGGAGCATGGTAGCCTCTCACGCTACCCTGGCCCGCAGTCCTGGCGGGGACTTTCAAAGGCCCCCTTTCCAGGGGTTCGACCAGATCCGCAAACCTCCAGCAACCAGGCTGTGCACTCTCACCGTTGAACCACGATCTTGCTTCTTTGTTATCAGTAATATCCCTACTCTTCTTAATTAGTGGGTTCTGAAGTTTAGTGTTGTTGAACTTTAAGGAGCAAGTTATATGCCACTTTGCACTGTTCTTGCCTAATGTTTCTGCAATGGTTAATGTGCCTGCCTTTAGACGTTTTAAGTCAATTTCACTTGGAAGAGCGTTCAGCTCTACAAACTTCTCAAGGTTATTGGGAAGTGTTTCATATCCAAAATTCCGATCACTTGTTCTTGTATTTAAATCAGGGCACACAAGTGACTCATGGTCACCTTTCTGGCAAAACATACATAGAGACCAATTCAGTGGCTTTTACGCCTCCTATATTAGTGGCTATCTCCTCCGCCAACTTGAACTTCTTTGGTATCGTCAATAGGTTGATTTCAGTAGTACTTTGTACACGGTTTTTCAACTACTGTAGACTCTTGCGTGCCATCAGCAGAAAGAAAACAAATGTTATAAACAAATTAATAATACAAAAAAATGAAGTTGTGCAGTTTATAGTGACATGAAAAGTAGTGAAATTGTAGGTTAGTAACGCACTATCTTCTTTCGTTCCAGTGACCACAGAAACAAAAGTTATTATAAGAATTATATAGAACCAGTTCTGATTCTCACTAGAAAATATTTTATTCCAAAAAATGAAATGCAGACCTCGTAATAGTAGTGGAAGCACTGAAGTGGGTAGAGTGAATAATCTGGAAGGCGGGTCAAAAATGGGGTCAAATTTAAAGTTTAAATGATGATAACTTTGGAGAAAAATGTCGCTCTTGGGCTTGTTGAAAAGGAAATTTCATACCCTAGCTACTAAGATTGACGAAATTTCAATGAGTAAGTCAATAAAGTTGAAAGTATCAAAATTTGTATGTTAGCTGGCGTCCATATTGGAAGTGGCTGCCATATTGGTTTCCTAGGTCGAAATTAAAGTGGCTCCACATCTACATTTCATTGATGCCTCAATACCTACGTGCATGCAAATTTTCATGCTTGTTTCATTAAGTGCAGTTTTTGGACACTTTTTACGGGATCTGCCACTCTACTGACCTTGTTCCGGATTACTTGTTCCGGATGAGACTGAATTGTTACTTTTTTCTGTAACAATAAAAGACAACGTAACAATTATAATCACTAAAATTAATTACAAACTAATTCACGCAACAATTCTTTTTCAATAATAATTTGTAATTGGACAACATGAGACTGAATTGTTTCTCTTTCAATATTGTGTGTGAGAGATGCAGCGGCTGTAGTGGTTTGGTGAACAAGTTGAAGAGAGTCGCGACAAGACCAGAGGAGACGGGACGAGACGAGACGAGACGAGACGAGATATAGAGTTGTGTAATGAATTGCAGCGTAGTCTTAGGTTGACTTGGTATGCTCTGTTTCTCTATTTTTGATTTGTTCGGCTTCAGGTTTTGTATTAGGCGCATGAACCATGGGTCTCGGCCCCAATACACATATTCCTTCCTCCTCCAGCAACAATTTTGGCAAATTTGAACTCTAATAGAGCAACAGTTTTTCCGTAATGCTGTCATAAAGTTTGCAATGCAGTCGTTTAGTGGTGGCGCTAGAGACTCCCATTGGCTTAACATAGATATTCTTTGTTGATTATTCCTCAACGACGTGCCAAATTTTTGAGCTGTTTTTTTTTAAAACCGACCCGTAGGTAGTGCGCTACTTGTGTGCAAAGTTTGGTTTCAATTGTTCTTGTGGTTTTCACGTAATATGACAACTTTGGTTGCTTGGGTCTCTTCATAGGTGGAGCTCCTCTCTCTTCGAGCCAAAAAAACCTATACAGTGTAATTTTTCACGTATGTTCTCCACAAAAGTAAAAACTGATACTAGTTTGACAACTCGCCGCATGGAGTCAGAACTGAGTACGAATGGCGAAACATGGGATAGAAAAGTGTTGGAGACTGCTCCATCTTACCACTCCTGGCGTTGCCCTATAAGAGTCCAAATAAACAATTTGGTGCTTATTTTACATAAGCATAATATTGTTTATTGGGATTCTAGAGCGTTTTAAGTAGTTCGTTCATGGCTCTTTCGTGGGCGCGTTTATGCAACGAATCGCCTTTGCATTCTCGCAGCTATCGCGATGGCAAAGGTGACATTGCCATGGTAACAACGCTAAATGGATTAGCTAAATCCGACATCGTTCGAGTAAATACTTGGAGTCTTATAATCCGTGCCAATAATATAAAGAATTCCTCATGACGAAACAATTTTCCCAAACGCTTCTGAACTCACGTTATTTGCTGTTTTCGTTGCGAGGCGGCACACATAAAACCGCCGCCATGTTGGAATTAAAGTGATTTCTAGCTTCTAGCTGCGAGAATGCAAAAGCGAGTGGTTGCGTAAACGTCCCCTCACTTTGAAGCTACACTTTTTTTTAAGGTTTACAGCCATAGTTCATGTCCTTAGAGGTACAGTAGGTGTTCCGCAAGGGAAACTCGTAAAAAACTACCATGGTTCCC